>CATKRY010000250.1:35070-87250 GCA_949775005.1 Orthosia gothica | reverse complement strand
GACTTGGGCTTGAATTTTGTTCATTTGTTGCCTTTGGGGATAAACAGCAAAAGTTTCACTACTAATTATGCAATCGTCATTGAGTGTTATGACTCCGGCCTTGTGTAGCAGCTGCGTTGAAACTTGATGCCCACAAATAATACGTATTCACTCGGCCTTGCGGATTCAGCAACATATGGTTGTAGTGTCCTATTTCGTCGGTCGAGTGCTGTAGTTGTGTTAAAATTACGTTACATTGTGTTTTCTGTTTTATTTTCTCGCAGATGGTTTCTAGATGATTGGTGAATTTGCTAGATATTGCTATACCATGCCAGTAGGGCTTGACGTCATAGTACACGATAATCTTCCACTCGCCGCGTATAAGCTGCATATTGGTTACTTTGTCAAAGTAAAGGCCTTGTTGAAGCTCGACGATGTTTGTTGTGTTAGCGGCCGCGACGGGATTTAGCAAATACAGCAGTGCCATGACCAATCCGATGAAGTTTATTTTTCTGTTTGTTGTTTTGCATCGTCGTGAACTTTGCGACTCGCTGTTAGCCTGTAGGTATGACTCATTTTCATTTGTTTTTGTTGTGTTTTGTTGTTCGACATTTTCGTCACTGTTGATAGGCAAGACGGATAGTTTTGTGACAGGCCTCTTCATATGCCCGTTTCTTGTTTTTAGGCTAACGACCCGAACGTATCCATCATTCCCAGGGTGAAGTTCTGTTATTCTCCCCATGAGCCATTTCCCGGCTGGTACATGATCTTCATGGATTACCACCAGATCGCCTATCTTCAGATTTTTCCGTGGTTCCTGCCACTTTGATCTGGCTGATAGCTGGCACAAATATTCGTTCCTCCATCGTTTCCAGATTTCTGCGAAGATCTTTCTTGTTAGTTCCCATCTTGTTCTTGCATCTTCCATTGTTTCTATGACTGTCAGGCCCGATCTACCCGATAAAAAGTGTGCTGGCGTCAGACAGTCTAGATCGTCTGTGTTTTCACTTAGTGGACACAGAGGTCTGGAGTTCAAGCAGGCTTCCAGTTTTGTTAGGATTGTGGAAAACTCTTCAAATGTTAGTTTTTGTTCTCCTACTACTCGTTTCAAGTGGTGTTTTAGGCTTCTGACTGCTCGTTCCCACAAACCTCCCGCTGATGGCCAAGCGGGGGCATTAAAATGCCACTCAATTGTCATCTCCGCGATTTCCTGTTGTAGTTGGATGCTTTTGTATGTTTGTTCAATTTCCTCGTATTGTTCTACGAGTTGTCGGTTTGCTCCGACAAAGTTTGTCCCGTTGTCGCTGTATAAGTGACGAGGGGCGCCTCTTCTTGCTGCCATTCTGTTGAGGGCTGACAAAAATGCTGAACTGGTGAGGTCTGACACCAGTTCGATATGCACAGCTTTGGTCACCATGCATATAAAGACTGCTATGTAGCCCTTTGTTGTTCTTGCTCCTCGGCCTTTGTTCATTTTGACGTCCACAAATCCAGTGTAATCTACCCCAGTATGGTAAAAGGGCGGCGCTTGATTTGCTCTTGCGCTTGGTAGATTACCCATCAGTTGGTGTTCTTTTGTTGGGTTGTTCTTGCGGCACGTCACGCATTTTCTGATTTGCATCTTGGTTGTTCGGTTCCCACCGACGATCCAGTACTTCTCCCGTAGGTGTGATAGAGTGAGTCTCGGGCCGCCGTGAAACGTCATTCGATGAGCTTGGTCGATGAGAAGATGTGTCAATCGACTGTCGTGTGGAATGATCATCGGATGTTTCATGTTTTCGGTTAGCGATGCGTTTTTCAATCTTCCTCCCACTCGGAGGATGTCTTGATGATCAATGAACGGAGTGAGGTCTTTTATTTTACTGTTAGCCTGCACCCTGTTATTTTTCTTTAAATGACAAAGATCTGTGTCAAATGATTTTTGTTGAGTTTGTTTTATGAGCACCTTTATTGCGTTATTCAATTCGTGCAACGTCAGATATCTCGGTAGCTGTCGCCTTTTCGGGTTCAATGCTCTGAGTATCCATGCGACAATGCGAATAATATGTTCGATAGAGCTGTGATTTTGCAATAATGTTTCCACAATGCTCGTATTTTCTATGATGTGTTGAGAATGTTGGGATACCTACATTGGCTTGTTTCCGGACTGTTTTTTCTTCTTGGTCCGTGTTATAATTGTGTTTTTCTATGTTCTTTGTTTTAAGCAATGGTAGCCATGTAGGTCCATGCCACCATAATTGATTTTCTTTCAGCTGACTAGCGTATTGGCCTCTGCTTGCGGCGTCAGCGGGATTTTCTTTTGTATTAACGTAGTTCCACGATGATCGTGGTATGACGTCAGTAATACTTCGTACTCTGTTTTCTACGTATGCTTTCCAGCGGGATGGGTCTCCTTGTAACCAACCCAGGACCACCATGGAATCAGTCCAGCCGTAGACGTGTACTTCATATTGATTCAATGACTGTTTGACTTTGCGCATTAGTTGTGATAGAAGGTGCGCTCCATTCAATTCCAGTCTAGGCAATGTTGTTGATTTTCGGTGTGGTACAATCTTTGACTTTGCAGCGACCAGTATTGTTGATGACTGGACTCGTGCATAGATGACGCAGGCATAGGCATCCAGGGAGGCGTCGCTAAACCCATGTAGCTCCATTGTCTGCTTTCCGCCACACTTAAGCCATCTAGGTATTTCGCATTCGTTTATCGCTCTTATATCGGCTTGTATCTTGCACCACTCCACATGTATGTTATATAAATATCAAATAGTCAAATAGTTTGGATATTTCGGCAAGTAGGCTTCGTTTTGTTTGTTTCTTGTTTACGTCAGAAATTGTGCATTGAAAGGTGAATTTGTCCTCTCTTGAATTCCAGCACAGGCCTAACGTTTTTTGTGTATTTTCTGTTTTGAAGTTGAAGACAATCTTATCGTTGTGTTGTTCGGAGATATCTTCCAAAAGTTCTTGATTGTTTGCTGACCATTTTCTGAGGTTAAACCCTCCATTTTTCAGTAACTGTTTCAGATCCGCGATCAATTGCTTTCCTTGTTCGATTGTATGTGTCCCGTGAACGAGGTCATCCATGTAGAATGATTCTTCCAGCACTTTTGAAGCCTCCGGGAACTGTTCATGTTCATCTGCCGCCAATCTCCTGAGCGTCATCATAGCTAGGAACGGCGCTGCCTTGGTTCCGTATGTTACGGTTGTTAATTGGTATGAGCGGATAGGTTGTCCCAGTGATTCTCGCCATACAATTTGTTGCAGTTGTTGGTCTTCTGGGGCTACCCAAATAGCACGAAACATCTTCTCAATGTCCGCTGTAAACGCATATTTGTATTGCCTCCATTTCATCAGTAATGTTTGTAGGTCCTGTTGAAGATTGGGACCTTTGTACATGAGGTCGTTCAAACTGCATCCCGTTGACGTTTTTGCTGACGCATTGAACACCACTCTGTACTTTGTTGTTGTTGATTCAGCGCGTTGCACGCCGTGGTGAGGTAAGTAACACTCGAGTGTTTTGTTGCTAACTGTTGATTGCTTCATATGACCTAGATCAATATATTCAGCCATGAAGTCTTTATAGGCCTTTGCCAGGTGTGTTTGTTTTTCCAACTTTCTTTCTAAAGTTTTGAATTGGGCTACAGCCATTGGTTTGGACGAACCCAGTCTGCTCTCAAGTTCTTTCTTCATCGGCAGTCTGACTTCGTATTTCCCATTCTCCAGGCGTTGCGTAGTGTTGGTGTAGTATTCAATGCATGTTTCATTTTCCACCGATAAATTGGATTGATCGGTGATGTCTTCGGTTTCCCAGAACTGTTTGATATCTTCAAGATTGTTTATGACCACATTGCAGTGGAAAGTTTTGACATTTCCGCATAGAAGCCAACCTAGGTAGGTTTGTTGTGCGATTGGTTGAGTGGTGTCATCGCCCTTTATTATGCCTCCTAGCATGATTTGCGAATAAATGTCTGCTCCAAATAGTAAATCCACCTGACGGCTGTTATGGAACTCCGGATCTGCTAAATGGATGTTCTGTATGTGGGACCAAGATGGTTTTGCAAAGGTCTTATTCGGCAGGTTCTTAATCAAGTTATTCATAATGATGACAGTCGTTTGGAACTTGAAGTCGTTGTAGACAGAACTGCAAGTAATTGTTGTCATTCCTTTGTAGTGGTTTTCCTTCTGTCCAACTCCAAAGATGACTCCTTTGCATCTCTCGCGCTTAACTCCTAGAAGTTGAGCAGCATGTTCGGTGATCAAAGATATCTGAGAACCTTGATCGATGAGGGCTCGCAACTTGATTAGGGTCCCATCGGCTGTTTCTATGTTTACTACAGCTGTCGCTAGTAGTATCTCCGAAGTATCATCATCCTTTGATACATGGGAAGAATTTGTTTGTTTTTCCGTTTTGTTCGTAATACATGCATCGTGTAGCAATGTATTATGTTGACCCGAGCACTTGCGACATCGGTAAGCTGACGTACATTTCTTTCCGTTATGGCTGAACAGACAATTTACACAAATGTTCATTTTATTTACTGTGCTAAGTTTTAAGTGATTCGGCATTTCTAAAAACCTTGCACAATTGTACATGCCATGTTCGTCATCGCAAAGGGGGCATCGGAATGTTGACGCATGGAACGATTTCGTAATTTTCTTGTTGCTAGTTGCTTGATTACTGCTGTATTGTTTTTTAGAGTACAAAGTATTTTGATGTTGACTCGATGAGGTATTTGGTTTTTGATTGTTTTCTTGTTTGCGGCGCGATGCTTCCAATGATGTAAACTTCCCTTCTAGGAAATCTAGCAGATCTTTCAGTATTGGCAGCTTTCGGCAGTTCTTCAGCGAGTCGTTGTACTCTGAGTGTGTGTCAGCGTCCAATTTTTGCGATAATATATGTACAATTATCGGATCCCAGGTGTCGATATTCACTCCTAAATTCTTTATCGCATGTAGGCATTCTATGCTGACGTCATGGATTTTCTTTATTTGGGCCACTGTCTGTTGTTGCATGTTTGGTAAATTGAACAGCATGTTGATGTGCGATGTGAATATAAGTTTTTCATTATTATATCGGTGATTGAGGATATCCCAACACACCAGGTAGTTATCCGAACTTATCTGTAGATGTTGAATCAAGCGTTCCGCTTCTCCTTGCACCTTACTCTTCAGAAACTGCATCTTCTGAGCAGATGAGAGGGAATTGTTGTTGTGTATTGCTTCCGTAAAAAGGTCTTTAAATGGGATCCACTGGTTGTAGTTACCATTGAAGACTGGTATCTCTAATTTCGGTGTTGTTTTCTCCCGATGAGTGCCGGACCACATTTTGGTATTCAAAGCCTTTTTTAGTTCCTGGAACTGGTTTTCATACCTGGTGTAGCGTTCTTCATACACTGCATTCTTCTCTCCGTTGGTTTCATACTCTATCTCCCAGTGAAGGTTGTCAATAGCTGACCAGCGTGTTTGCAGTGTTTGCAGAGCGTCTTGAAACTCCCATTTTTCAGACAGGAACTCCACGTGTATGTTCGCGACTGCTCTCATGAAGGCTTTGAAGTTAGCGGTCTGTTTGCGCATCATATCGTCCAGCTTGCTATTGGATCCCGTGTCCTTTTTCGCGGTGTTTTGTTGATCTTGCCGAGGAGGAGGAGGAGATGGTTCTCTGTTTTGTTCGTCTTGATTGCCAGCTTGTTCTGCCTCACTCTCCTGGGCTTCTTGTTCCTGTTTTGTTTGTTCCGAAGTACCTTCCCCTGTTTGTTGGTTGGCACTTCCCAATGTTTTTGGTTGTACCGACTGCTCCCTCGGAGAACGAGTGAGAGTCGTAAGTTGTTGGTGTTGTTGCAGAATAAGCTCCTTTACTTCATTGTAGCACTGCAGAGTTATGTTATAGCAGTCATTACTAAAGTACGGATGACTTACACTTTGTTCCGTGGGCCGGCGGTCGTGATTGAACTGAAATTCTGACCACAAGTTTTCCAGCATTGCCTTACGGCGTTTGAAGTAGTCAGCGTTCTTTCTATCCCAACCATCCTTCTTGATATTTATACCGATCTTCTTTATGCCGTCGTAGAGTTCGTTCTGCTTCTGGTAGAACTCAGCTGCCGACATGATGTTTTGTTGTTTTTCTTGTTGACTTCAAATGAACTCTTCTGTTTCGAGCGTTGACTGTTGCTCCACACTCTTGGTTCTTCGTATTGTGCAACCTTCTCCTCTGCGGTATGCGCCTTCTCAATTGGTTACTGGGGCGACTCGCTTCTGAGAGACCAGTCCAACCGATTCGCGACCGTAAAAGATGTAAATTACACAACACTAAATTGCTCGAAGGACCATATGTTGGGGCGTAACTCCCAACAGTGAAAATGTTATGTTGAACTGTTATGATGAATGAGTAAACAACCGATTGATATAAAGGTTTTATTGCTACTAAAAATAACATATTATAATGTAATAATGTACAATTAATGTTGAGCTAAACAAACTGCAACGTTTCACTGTAAGTAGGACGTATTAGTTAGGGTCAATGTACAGCGTAGCTCGTACACCATTATCGCAAAAACCGGCAAAACAATCACGTTTGTTGTATGGGAGCCCCACTTGAATATTTATTTTATTCTGTTTTAGTATTTGTTGTTATAGCGGAAACAGAAATACATCATCTGTGAAAATTTCAACTGTCTAGCTATCACGGTTCATGAGATACAGCCTGGTGACAGACAGACATACAGATATATAACTGCCTTCAAATTAAAAGCAGATTAGGAATTTAATTTTTCTGTTGATCTCATTCCTCTGTATATCTCATTCCTCTGTACATCTCATTCCTCTGTCTATCTCATTACTCTGTCTCAAAATCGATTAATAAATCAATTTAAACGATTCTTAATAATTATGTTTTAGTAATTCTAATTACTCAATAAATAGTACTCGTACAGTAATTGAGAAATGGTATATACAAAGGCTAACTTTATTCAAAATTGAGTTTTAACCCAGCAAATCGTTGAGTGATAAAAAGAGATGAAAAGGGGTAGAGTTTATTTATGTAAACACTAGATCTAAATTGAATTTATGGTGTTTCAATCGAATATTTACGTGGTTATAATGGTAAACTTACTTGAAATAATAACGACGAAAAAGTAACGACGCACGCGGCGGCGGCGTCTTTGAATCGATTTGATTTTCCCATCACTAAATAGTGCTCATGACGTCATAGTAGGTAGTCAAAAAATGGCACGCTTGGTTTTCATACAGTTCGTGATACTTGCGTTATCTAGGTCTATCTATGTCTGTGGTAGGTAGGGTAGAGTAGGTAGGGTAGGGTAGGTTGGGAAGGTAGGGTAGGTTGGGTAGGTAGGGTAGGGTGGGTAGGGTAGGTAGGATAGGTGGGTAAGTAGATAGGTAGGGTAGGTGGGTAGGTAGGTAGGGTAGACAGGTAGGTGGTAGGTAGGTAGATAGAAAGCCAGCTGACGGTAGCGAACTCTTGGAGGACAGCTAGTACCTATATCGATTTCATAATTTCTTTGATGGGTTAATACGTTGCGAACAATTAAAAAACCCGGCCAAGTGCGAGTCGAACTCGCGGACGAAGGGTTCCGCACCATTATCGCAAAATACGGAAAAAAACACGTTTGTTGTATGGGAGCCCCACTTGAATATTTATTTTATTCTGTTTTAGTATTTGTTGTTATAGCGGAAACAGAAATACATCATCTGTGAAAATTTCAACTGTCTAGCTATCACGGTTCATGAGATACAGTCTGGTGACAGACAGACAGACAGACGGACCGCGGAGGAACGCGCGAGACGCAAAAATCGACCTTACTACGCACACGTTAGAGACTAAATTCACTAAAATTCCCATAATTTTATATACTCCTGAATGCTTAAACTCTTATCAAATTACTATGCCTGCACAAACTATTCAGTTAATCAATATGCCTAATATTGCGCAAGGAGAAATTTACCTTGAAGAACAATCAATTTCGGATTGTTACATCAGCGAATGCTTATCATCCGCTGAAAATAGTCATACAAATGTACAAATTTCAAATCCGACGGATAAAGACATTGTTATTTCTATAACAAAACCTATCTTCGCACATATTTTTAACAAACAAACAATGCCAATGCCAGTGACTCGAGCATTAGACACGACCGTCGATACCGATATCTTATCGCCCTTGCGCATAGAAACATTAAAACGCAGAAGATACAGCTAATTTAATTAATCTTACAAAAGAATATGCCAACGTATTTCATCTCGTAAATGAACCATTAACCTTTACTAACGAAATCGATATCTTCAAACTTATACTCAAGAACATTGTAGTCGAATGGAAACGGTGTATAAAATTATTCATGATTCTGCATTATCCGATCTCATATGTATAATGACGCAGCGTAACGCTGATAGGGAACCCGTTTTAGATTGTGAACAAGATCAAGATATAGGTACATGTACGAAATCCAATGGCAAGTAGACAAAAACTGGCATCGATTTATTCAGGATAAAGTAGTTAAGAACTTACCTGTACATATATACAACGCAAAAAGTCGTGGTTTGGACGCAAAATCACGGTTAAAAATCAAAAAACCCGACTGCTTCAAAAGCGAACTAAAAAGTCGTAAACAAGGAAAAAATCATGCTGTGCAGGCGAAGGATACACCAGATTTTGGTCAGCCAGCCCGTGAATATGTATCCTCCGCCTGCACAGCATGATTTTTTCCTTGTTTACGACTTTTTAGTTCGCTTTTGAAGCAGTCGGGTTTTTTGATTTTTTGAATTAAGTTTTTTTATTTATAACTTTTTAGTTAGTTTTTTTCGAATTAGATACATTTAAACATATAAGTGTTATATATTTTTGCAATCACCTCTTAAAACCCTTTATTTTGATACCCCACACGATGGGTTTGGAAGAAAAAAAAATTTGGGCCCCCACAATATGGCACCCAAAATCCGCCATTTTTCTATTATACAATTTTAATGTAGCCTATGACACTCGCAGGGTTAAGACGCATCGATTGACGTATGAATCAACAAAATCGGCCAACGCGTTTGGTCTCTGGAACGCCATATAGGAACAAACATACATACATACATACTTACATACATACATACATAGACTGATAAACACATTACCCTCCTTCGGCAGTCGGGTAAAAACATCACCAAAGAAATTACGATTTAGCAAAACCAGATAATCCACAATCTTTCGAATAATCAGAGAACATTGGAAAAAGCTCTTAATATGACTAATAATGATAATAAGCGAATAATTCATTACACTCATCTTGTGCAACTTTTCGCTTTATTTATTTATTAGCTTTTAGTCAAGATAAATCAGTTTATCATTCTTTATTTTATTGTCAAAGATCCTAAAAATATGTTAAGTCAACTGAAACGTATGTATAGTTCCGACAAAATAATTGAGTTGAATACTAGAAATTATTACGAGATTCTTAACTTCGTTTCATTTTCCGAGTCCACAGTTGTAGTAGTCATAAATTACATTCACTACTGACTATCAGTTATATGATTTGAGCTCCGTTCCAAATAAGAATAGCGTAATTATAGTACCACCTGCACCTTATATAGCATTATTATATAGCAGTTCTCAGGAATTTGTGTATATAAAGGCTGAATGCCCCAAGGTGAACTCCTGGCACATCTACCAAATTATGTCAAAAATAGACTGTATCCAAAAACTCATACAATCTCAGGAGCTAGATGTAACGTGCAGAACCACGCCTATCTCTCTGACTAAGGAAGCTCTGACTGAGCTAGACGGCTACAATTACAATTCCACAATTCCCCAACAGTTCAAAAGTTAAACTATCCTATGACAAAGAACTAAATCAGATGTTACAAGGAAGCTTTTTGGTCAGCGATCCTCAAGGTTGCAAGATGAAAACCCCGACGATCAGTATAATCAATTTGGGTAAAAAATTAGTCGGGCAACCATTAGAACTCATGGCTCTACCGCACTATGAGATATTAGCGATGAAACGCAGTTTTCATTTGCAAAAGCAGTCTTCGCGAAATTCTAAACCAAATTACCATGCAAGACGAAATACAAGTTGAAGACTAGAATGTATCATACCACAATTCCATTTTATATACTTACACTATTTGGTTCAGGCACACTGAGCATCTTTTATATCATTATATCATGAAAGTAAATATTACAATTCCAACAGCTAATACCGAGTTAACAGAAGATGAACAAAGAGCCGAATTTTTTGGCGTCACGGTCACCAAATAGTTGCTCATTTGGCAGGGGAGGTGTTACGATGGCAACTTGCAAGCTCAGCACATCGTACCAACGGCATCGTAGCTCGGCGAGCACGGCCTACTGTGACAAGGCTTAAGTCACACTTTTTATCATAGTTTGGGCAATAAAGCCATTTTGTCATAAATGCTAGCACGGCAGCGTGAGATATTTTCTTGACTTGTGGCATAACTTCTTGACGTTTATTTTTTTCTTTTTCGGAAATTTTCCAGTTTTATTGCATTGTCGGTTTAATCTTGGCCATAAAAACTATTTAGGTTCTGAGAAGCATAGCCCTACGACGCATTGTTTGCGAATTATGGGCCTCCGAATCTTATTTTATTTTGCTTAAAACGCTCTATATTTCCAAAATGTTATCTCGAAAATGGTATGTCCTAGGTAAAAATTAATGAAAATTTGCCCCTCCCTTTGCTACGCCCATGCTAGCAGCATCCCACCATGAATTTTTTTTATTTCACATTTCATGGTTTTCGACTTGAACTACAAATTCTTATCAGAAAATATTTAAAAAACTTATGATAAAATATGTCGTCTTACAATTTGTCTTAAATGCTAGCACGGGACAACCATGTGACATAGATTAAAGGCGCGACATGCCTTTCTTGTTGCTGACTTCATAGTGCGACATAATCTGAATAGACGACCAAATAAAATAATACGTACAAAAGTGTGCCGTTCATACAAATACACAACTTTTTTATTTTATTGCGAACAAATTAATATTTGACCCACGACCATAGACTTATGCACACTTTATTTTTCTTTGTTTGTTTGATAACATAGTAAGTGTTTGTTAGAAAGATATAATTATTGTGAAAATTTTAATAATTACTTATAAATATAATAGCTTGGACTCTATGCCCGATACCGTTGGGCCCCTATTTTTTATATTTTAAATGTTTTTTGGGAGTTTTATTTCAGAAATATTTAAAAATGTAGAAAGTAAAAAGAATATGGAATAAAAGAAAATTATTATAAAAAAATAATAATCAAAATAAAAATAATAATTAATGTAAAATAATAATATTGATGTCACGATCCCGCATGACGAGAACCTCGTGAAAGCTGAGAAAGAGAAACAAATCAAGTATCTCGACTTAGCACACGAGGTTGTCGACATGTGGAATGTGGACTCAGCGATCATTGTGCCGATTGTCGTTACATGATGACCAAGAGCCTCGACGACCATCTGTCGAGGCTGTCATTGGGCGGTTGGATCAAGGGTCTGATACAGAAGGCAGTACTCCTCGATACGGCTCACATTGTGAGGAGGTTTCTGTCTCTGGAGCCCTAACCACCGGTAGCTTGGACCCTGTTCCCGATACCGGTTGGCCTCTATTTTTTTATATTTTTAAATGTTTTTAAGTTTTCTTTTTTTTTAATATTTAAAAGAAACATGCATTTAAACTAAATGTACATTGGGCGTTTAGGAAAAGATTTTGTTTTTTGGTCTGGGCCGGAATGCTGCATGTAACTTTGTTCAATACATTGTACATTGGGCCTTACGAGGTTATACCAGGATCTGGACAAAACTCGTCACACGAGTAGGACATGTCCTGAATATAGGATGCTTTTTATTCCGGGAGTTTGTTCTCTTGGGAGAATTTTCATACGGGCAAAGTGGGTGTCGGAACCTAGTACTTAATAAAATCAGCTGTTCCCTGCATTGTGTCGAATTAGAAAAAACAAACACCCTCTTCAAAAAGAAAGCCCCAACAGTGGCAACATTACGATGCTATACGACGCATAACACGGTTAAATAGGCGAGGCGAACTGTATTTTTTTGGTATTGATCCAATCAATCTGCCTAGCCTTTTCCCAACTATATTGGGGTCGGCTTCCAGTCTATCTGGATTTAGCTGAGTACCAGTGTTTTACATGGCGCGACTGCTTATCTGACCCCCACAACCCAGTAACTGGGCACCCCTTGGCTAGACTGGTGTCAGATCTCAAGCTTCTGACTGCTCGTAACGACTGTCAAAGATCTTCAAATGACAACCGGGACCAACGGCTTAACGTGCTTGCCGAGGCACAGAGGAAACTCTGTATGTTGAAAATGGACACCTATCCACGGACCAACCTCGTCAAGCGTTGCTTAACCTTGATGATCATCAATAGCTGAGAAAACTATTGATGATACATACAAATTATTAGGTAGGGTAGGGTAGGCTGGGTAGCCAGTTGTCAGCAGCGAAGCCCCAGGGGTCAGCCACTAGCCGACCCCTGATAATAAAATGTGACTTATCCGTATGTATCAAATTACTTTCGGATTCGGAATGAGTGAAAGGCGAGAGGAACTTCGTTCCACGGAAATACCTCGTTTTTATATTTAAATAGTTTGCCAAGACTGAAAAGTCTAAAATGGTGACGGATTTTAACTCCTAGATGTACGTACCTATTTGAATATTTGTAACAACTATACTAAGTTTCTGGAAACATAACTATAGCAACTTTAATTTGAAAAATTGTAATTTTGACAGATATTTAAAACGTGCAGGAGTTTTATAGAAAAATAGTTAGGTAGACGTAGATTATATAGGCAATTATGTTTTGTTATGTTTTATTTAGTAAATGAATTTATGAATAAATGCAACAAATCAATGTTTTATAGTTTACTCATATAAACCGGTATGGCATACCGGTTTTTTCCTTACTAGATAGGTACTCTCCAAAATCCTAAATTTTGGTGCAATGTAACTGTAAAAACGTGCAAAAAAATTATAAAAACGAATTGTCACTAAATTTAAAGAAAATAATATTCACGAAAAGAGTAAACTCTTTTATTTGCAAGTCGCTGCTAACACCATCTATCTATCGCCGTGGAGCGGAACCGCACGCGATCAATACACAATAATAATCAGTTTAAGGCACCGATTCCCTTGAGTAGCAGATTTTAAAATGAGAATCACGTCCAAACGACTAGTCGTAATTTTTTGGAAAAAAATATATGTTATATAAGAACATTTTCTTAATAATTTGATCTGAGTAAATTTTGAATTTTATTCGTATAACATGGTGTAATTAATTTGTAAAGTCATGTCTAAAACGCACAAAACACGACAATCACACAGAAACCGCTGGGCGTATTTTAATGAAATCGACACCTTTTTGATCTCAAGCTTTTTTTTGCATAGAATAATAAGGATTGTACAAAAAACTACTAAATTTTGGGTCGCGCGGGTGTGAAACGAGTGCGCGTTTTGTTCCCTCAAGGTCATTGGCGTTAGTCGTCGTCCGCAAAACGCTAGTTACGTTGGCACGGTTTCTTTGTATGGGACTAGGCACCTGTATGCTAGTATTTTCTGTGCCAATATGTTAAAAGTATCGTACCTTTGGTAGTTTAAAAAAATACCTTCTTATAGTTACGTTGAAAACGTATTGTAATTATGTAAATAATTATATATTTTATACTATTGCGTAAGATATATTATATTACATTTATATTACCTTCTACAATATGTTACAGAAATAATACATACCTAATAATCTTAGATACCCAATATGAGCATTTGGCATTTTTTTTATAGTCTTTAAACGGATATAACTTATATAAAACGGATATAAGGAAAAATATATCAAACGCGCACTAATTTAACATAAAACCCGTTACTACTCGAGTTCCCATTTATTTTTAACAAGTTCCACTGTAAATTGGCTGACTTTAATCAGTATTCTATCTTCATACAAACGGTCGGAACGCGAGTCATGCCCACGTGACTCGAGCTCAGCACGCACTCGATATACTACCAGTCGCGGACGCGCCGCAGTGACGAACGAACTGTGTGATTGTTTTGCAAGCAGTAAGCGTGCGATTTGTGAATATTTTATTCAAATACGTACAAGTACTTACTTACTTAATATGTCAGAGAGCAATTATAGACTATTTATTTTTGTTTGCTTGAATTCTTCTTTATCGCAACAAGAGATAACATTTTTTTATTTACCTGTAACTTTCGTAAGACAAGACAATAAAATAAAAAATTACCTAACCTAATAATACGTAATTTGTTTATTTTTTTAATAGTGAGGTATTTCGCTTTTTCCACCGAGTAAAATACCTGGATTAATAAATATAAATAAGTGGATTGGGTGATAAAGTCACACACGAGTCAGCTACCTACGCTCGGCACAGGCTCGGTTTGAAAAAAAACTAGTAGGTAGTTTCCTAGGCTAGGCAATCTACTTACTTATATACTTAGCTACTTACATATATTATTTAATTTGAAAAAATATCATTATGAAATGATTAAGTACTTATGAGATTAATAAATGGTAGGTACCTACCTAGTAAGATTTAAAATAAGTTTAATAAAAAAATATAATATTTACCTCAGATTAGAGGAAACAATCTGAGATATTTACAATCATAAAACTAGAAAGAAACTCAAGTAGGTAGAGGTGGGCGGCCCTAAAGCGTGTTTAGGCGACGCGCGCCTGTAGGCACTTATTTCAAGGTCAGGGCCGAGTCACATTACTGTTAGATATCTTTACCGTGCTTTAACTTACGTTACGGGCAACTCGCTCTAAATAATTCGTCTGTACCTACACGCGCATCCATCTCTTTCTTATTTACCATCAGGCACAGGAGCGCAGCGATCTATCTGCCAGCGACTAAAGGCCACATTTTGTTCGATAAATAATTCCATTATAATTATTGTAGATCTGTTTCTAGGTAATGCATCCTGCTTTCCTTTTTTGGTTTAAAATAACATAGATTAGCTTTATACTTATTTAAGTTTAGGTATATTTCGAAACAAACATTCCGGTATTCTCTAGAAACTACTTACAGTATTTTGTACTTACTTGTATATGGATGGAGAAATTGATTTCGTTAAAATCTTTTTAATTACACTCTGACTAAATCTGTGACTTGGCGACAAACTTCGAATAATTAGAGACTTAATCTGGGAGAAAACAGATCTTCGTTAGGTGCCATAGTTTTTGAGATATGAATGTGCCACCTATAAACCCTTCGAACTTTTGAACCAGTTACCGACTTATTCTGATATTTGGCGACAAATTTCGACTAATTAGCGACTAAATATTTGTGTTATCAAAATTAAATTCCCTGATAGTGGCCAAGCCAGAGGGAGCTACACCAAGCTTGGGTGAAAAACATAATGTCGCGGATAGATTTGAAAGAGCTTTACCGCGGCCCTGTCTCAAGCAACTGAAGGAACACGGGTGGGTTTTAGTCAGTAAAAGTCTGACACGCCCTCCAGCTTCACCCAGAGAGGGAGAAGTCATTGGATACCATACCAAGCCAAAAAAAAAAGTTCGAGAAATACGTATACTAACGCAACCATACCACGATCTAATTCGATCCTAACGCCATCTATGTGGTTACGATTGCGAATTTGGAGTTAACAATAGGAATGTAAGTCGGTTAATAAAAACACTAAAATGTGAAAAATAACTTCAATTTCAGATGTCGGTGTTTCGTTTCTTCGTTTTTTGACAGCGATTGCCGAAATTGAAGTTATTTTTCACATTGTCGAACTATACAACCTACTATAATCTAAAAAAGTTTTTTGCTGTAGTAAGTACCTCTATACCTAGTGGACAAGTTCTATAGTAACCAGGTGCGAAGGGTAGGGTTTCTATTGGGTGAATACAGCACGGAGTGTGGTGTGCGGCAGGGGGGCATAACCTTTCCTCTGCTCTTCAACCTGTATGTGAATGACCTTATCGGTGAGCTCAGCAACACCCATACGGGTTGTTATGTGGATGGGGTTTGCGTAAATAACATCTGCTATGCAGATGACATGGTGCTGTTGGGCCCTTTGATGAGGCTGTTCATAAAATCGTTGCGATTTGTGAGGCATACGCGGCAGATCATGGACTGAGATATGACCCTAAAAAGAGCGAAGTTATTGTCTTCAAGAGTGGAAAGCGTGGTCCAGTTCATGTTCCGCCGATTTTGATTAATGGTGTTGCTCTGAGTGTAGTGACAAGCTTTAAATATCTGTGACAGACGAGTTGCAGGATGACGCTGACATAGAGAGGAAACACAGGGCGCTGGCAGTCCGAGGGAGAATATGATTGCTTGTCGGTTTGCACGGTGCTCGAGGGAAGTTGAGATAACTCTTTTTAAAATGTATTGCCAATCCTTCTACTATTTTTTAGGGCTCCGTACCTCAAAAGGTAAAAAAGGAACCCTTATAAATAAGATGTATTATGTAAGGATCGTAGCAGGTGGCGTTCTGTAGTTTCTGCCTACCCCCATGGGAAAAAGGCGTGAGTTTATGTATGTATGTATGTATAAATAAGATCACTCTCTTGTCTATCTGTCTGTGTGTCACCACCGATTTTCTCAGGAATGGGTGGACCTAGCAAGTTGAAATTTATTGTGTTAAGTTATACTACATACTGAGGTCCATAGTCCCTATTACAAGTATAAAAATCAAGATCCAAAATCAACACGATAAAAAGATATGGTCGAATTTGGAATTTCGTAATTTAGAGTTTCACACCTCTAAATTATCACAGAAATAATGTGACAACTTGTCAAGCACGCGTTATCTGCTGTGATTGGTTAAATGAATCTTCAACAACCAATCACAGCAGATAATGCGTGCTTGACAATTTGTCACATTAATTCTGCGACAATTTAGAGGTGAGAAACTCGGCCTGTACCACACTTAAGTGACCTGCAGCCGTATTGCGTAAGTGAATACGGCAACGCAAAGAGTTTGACCGCTATCCAATTAACCAATCACACAGACGGAAATCCACATCGCGTCATTCATCTAGCAAGTGATTGATCGATTTGGTCGATTGGATAGCGGTCAAACTCTTTGCGTTGCCGTATTCACTTACGCAATACGGCTGCTGGTTTTCCTAGAGCTTTCCATTTGGAAACACTTGCATTTAAAGAGCTTTTCGCTACACTTAAATGTACCAAGTTGTTTTCCAAGTTTTATTCACATTTTCTGGTGTTTCTACCCTGGCGAGGATTATGGTACAAGTGTTTTATCTAATCTCGCGAGTAAAATATTAGCAATATTTTATGTGAGACTGTGTAGCCACTTCATTTTGTTTACAATTTATAATAAACGCAGAAACAAAGTGCAATACATACCTTTAAAACTGCGACTTCCCAAGAAAAAAATAAAATAACTTTAAGTTCAGCTCTTTGAGCTCGCTCTGCCCTCAGGATAATTTTAATAGCACCACCCCATGCTGTAATCAATATCCGACAATTGAGTGACACAGTGCAAAATAAACCTTTTTTAATGTGTCTATGTCAGCCGATTCTCTTAGGGATTTAAAAACATATAAAAGACGCATTGTCCTGCTAGTTATCATTTCTAGCTGTTTGTCCCATCGTAGGCCGTCATCTATTTGCAGACCTAGATACTTTGCACAATCACTTCTAGCCAGCGTAGGTCATGAGCATGTTGCTGGCGAGTTCAGGCATGAGTGAGCAGTTACAACAAAGCTATGCGGTGGCTTGTTGTTTCGTCGGATTGCCGAAGGATAGCAAGATTTATCCAAGTTCAATGTAAGTAGATTTTGGTGGAACCAGTTCATTATTCTATATAGTGCTATTTTTGCGTTAGTTTTTACCTCTTCCCAAGTAGAACCATAGATTATTATTGCAGTATCGTATGCGTAGATCTTGTAGTTTGGTAGAATCATCCTGCAGAGGTCATTGATATAAATTTGGGACAATGTCAGACCTAATATGCTTCCCTGGGGCACACCGTTTGTCACGATTTCCACATTACTGAGATAAGCAACATACACTCTATTTTTAACTTGCTGTGAGCGATTCTTGAGGTACCTAATCCTTGAAAATTTCGAGTGCTATGCCACGTATACCCAGATGCTCCAATTTTGAGGTAAGTTTGGCAAGGGTGTCGAATAGTCGACCAACTCATAAAATGTACTTGGAACAGGAAAAATTTTGAACTAAAGCCATTGAAGAATAACTTTAATAATCTTGTTAATTGTGTAAAACAGTTAGTAAACATATGGGTATGAACCAGGTAAAATTGTACAAAAATAAAATCATAACATCCTTAATAATGAAATAATAAAAATATGAAACTTAACCACATTCAACGGTGCAGGAAAACATCATAAGGAAACTGGAATGTTCTAGGACCAAACAATCGAAGACATGTGACAAACACCAACCCGCACTGGGCCCGACGAGGGATAGGGCCGTAATCCACCACACGGATTACGGCCCTATCCCTCGCATTAAGAAGAGGCCTGTGTCCCGGCAGTGGGAAAATTAAGGCGCAGATACCCCTCCGTAGCTGATTTTAAAATGAGAATCACGTCTAAACGGCTAGTCGATTTTTTTGGCAAAAATATATGTTACTTTTGACCATTTTCTTAATAATTTGATCTAAGGAATTTTTGAGTTGTCTTCGTATAATATAATGTGATTAATTTGTAAAGGCACTTCTAAACGGACAAAACAAACGATAATCGCACCAAAACTGCCTGGAGTATTTTAATGAAATTGTCACCATCTCAAAGACAATTTAAGTATCACAATTTTGATCTGAGGCTTTTGTAAGTCATATTTTTTTTTTTTTATAACCTATAGGCTCGTGCTTGACCACAATCTCACCTGATGGTAAGCGATGATGTGGTCGACGGTGAAACAATAACTACAAAACTTTGGGTCGCACGGGTGTGAAACGAGAGCGCGTTTGGTCCCCTCAAGGTCGTTGAAGACTGTGTCGTCTTAAAAAGCTGATGATGATGACATTCAACAAGAATACCATCATAAGAAGTAGAGTATGTTTTACCAGCATGTAGGATGTCCCTCATCACTAAGACTACAGTTGCCGTGCATGCAATAGTTCAGACAGTCTGATATCTCGCATCTGTGTCCTGAATAATCTCCTTTGCACTGACAGACTGGCTCGCGGTTCTCATCCAAGGAACAGTCACCGTTGTTGGAACAATGGCCAAGACACACGTCAACATGACATCTTGGCCCGGTATGACCGGCATAACAACTGGAATAACCATAATGTGTCCTTAAAATTATTGAAACAATGTGTTCCGTGCATTTAATAATAAAACTTCCGGGCCGTTAAATACACTTAATTTTATCGATAAAAACACCCTATGTCAGGGTGGACTGTATTGTTGTTGATTTGTTGAGTAAAACTTCAGGCTTCTTGTTTCTTAGTTATATTTCTTGTTCCCAGGGTGGCTTGCTGCTGATGGTTGAGTGGCGAAATGTTGAATGACAAATGTGCCGAGTAATGATCGCTGCGTCCCTACAAAGGGCGCTACGAGGCGGTTTTTAGGCATGACCTTTGTACCGCGGTTTCATTGCGTGCCCGTTACAACGGGCACGAGTCAATTATGTGTGGCCATCTTGGCACATTGGTATATGGCGACAAATGTGCCGCAAGCCACCCATCCTTTATACATTTTTGCTTAGCGCAAGTAAAAGGGTGGCATAGAACGCAGGTACTTTCCGCTCGGCCAATCGGAGCGCGCCGCGCGCGCCCCCGCCCGCGCCCCCGCCCGCTATCTACGCATCTGTTCTGGACAGGTCGGGACAGGTTTCTACTTGTCGGATACTGTCCGCGTGGTGTTTGTAACCGCGCTCTATGCCATCTTACAATAATGCTTACTCATATACTTATGTCTAAGGGAGTAATACAAACCTAATCTAATTATTTACATGAAAAAGCCCTACTTAAATCTGTCTTTATTCAATACTTAAATCTAAACCTTAAACAAACATGAAATCATACTTTATCCTAGTTATCTATTTACTTAAGTCTATCTGGGTTATTTATTTACATCATAATCATACTATACATATCAGAATTACATAATATTACGTAGCTACGACGTCCGTAACATCCTCCCCCCGGCGCAGGGCTACCGTAGCCTAATCTTCAACGCAGAGGACGGCGAGCTTCGTGACTGGACGCCGTAGGATGCCCGCTGTTGTTCTGACGTCTGCTGATCGCACCTTGCCGTCGGGACCATCGTAGACTGCTTCCACGACGCCTCGAGGCCACGTTCCTCTTGGTAGCGAGGAGTCGATGACGATGACCAGGTCGCCAACTTGCAGCGGCCGTCGTTGGTCGTCTGACGCCCCGCGGGGCACCAGCGTGGGCAGGTACTCGTCCACCCAGCGCCGCCAGAAGTGGTCGGCGAGCGCCTGGGCAGCTCTCCATTGCTTGCGGCTGGCCTCATCACAAGGCCCAGTGCGGGGTAGGCCTGAGGAGGTTCCTATGAGAAAGTGGTTGGGCGTGAGGGCCTCCGGATCCTTGGGATCGACAGAGACATGGGTCAGAGGCCGAGAATTTATAGAGTGCTCGGCCTCTGTCAGCAGCGTCAACAGCACTTCTTCTTTGAGCGCCCTCTGATGCAGCGTCGCTCCTAGCGCCGCCTTAACAGAGCGCACGAGTCGCTCCCAGGCTCCCCCCATATGCGGCGCTCCTGGTGGGATGAACTTCCACTTCATGCGGTGTTCCAGTCCAAGTCGCGCGAAATCCTTAGTCCATTCTTGGTACGCCACTCGTAGTTCGGCGTCCGCTCCTCTGAAGTTGGTACCGTTATCTGAGTACATTACTCTGGGCCAACCTCTTCGCGCTGCCATTCTTCGTATGGCCATTAGCGCCGAGTCGGTCGACAGACTCGATACCAACTCCAGATGTACTGCCCTCGTCGTCAGGCAGGTAAACAGGGCTCCCCATCGCTTTTCGTGTCTTCTGCCTATGACTACTGTCATTGGTCCAAAATAATCGGTCCCGCAGTGAGTGAAGGGTCGCTGTGTCTTCGTGATTCGCTCTACAGGTAAGTCCCCTGTCGTTGGTTTCATGGGCGTAGCCTTCCTAACGCGGCAGAGCTGACATCGCTGGGCAATGGCTCGCACCGTAGGGCGTAGGTTGACAACCCAGTATCGCTGTCTTAGGTCGTTGATCACGCGTTCATTATTTGCGTGACCCGCCTTGCGATGTGCGTCTTCCACCAATAGCCGCGTGAACGGGTGTTTTCCGTGTAGAATCACCGGCGTCTTCTTGGCGTCCATGACTGCTGCGTGCCCAATCCTTCCTCTAACCTTAAGGAGGTCATCTTCCAGGTAAGGGTCCAGTTTATACAGGCTGCTGGACTTGGGCACCGGCTTTCCTTTCTGTAGTATCTGTATTTCTTCGGCGTGGTTTTCGAGCTGTGCTTGTTTCAGCCATAATTTCTCGGCCTTTTCTATTAGGTCGACGGTCATCTGGCTAGTCCTGTCCTTGCACTTTTCCTTGAAAAGGAAGGGCACAGCAGTCGCTCGTAACAACTTCTCGTACGAAGAGAATCTGCTTATGTCGGGCAGGTGAGAAGGGCGTTCTCGTACGCTTTTCTCTTCTGTTGTTACATACGTCACTTCGTCTTCGTTTGTGTCGTGGTTTTTGGCCTTTTCCTTTGGCCAGGACTCTTCGTCTTCGTACAGGAACGCGGGGCCAGTAAACCATCTGTCTTGAGGTTTCATGTGCACAGCGTAGTTAGGGCGTGTAGCGTCGTCTGCCACGTTATGATCGGTGGGCACCCATCTCCACTGGCTGGCGTCGGTTAGCTCCGCAATCTCACCTAGGCGATGCGCCACGAATGCAGTGTACTTCGCGGCGTCCTTTTCTATCCATCGCAGTACAGTTTGTGAGTCCGTCCAATAAGTCACCTTTCTGGGCTTGTCTCGGTGCTCCTTTATAACCGTTTCCGCCAGCCGTGCGCCAATCAACGCTGCCTGCAGCTCTAGTCGCGGGATGGTAACTGGCTTCAGGGGAGCTACTCGTGCCTTCGCCGCGACCAGCCTTATGTCTACTCTTCCATCTGACTTCTGGATTCTCCAGTAGGCTGTCGCTGCGTATGCTTGCTCGCTGGCGTCGCAGAAAACGTGTAGATCCATTATGTCGTCTGGGCCCTTGTCGTAGCACCTCGGGATGCGAAGCTTTGTCACTTCGTTCAAACTCCGTAGCCATTCTTCGAAGTGCTGCGCGTCTTCTTCTGGGATTGCCTCGTCCCAGCCTATGCCATGGCGTCACAGGTTCTGAAGCACGATCTTGCCAGTGACCGTGAAGTGGCTGATGAGACCCAGAGGATCATAGACCGCCATCACCGCTCCAAGTGCCTCTCGTTTCGTCGGAGCTCTGTCTCTAGTTTTAACTTCAGGAGACAATCGACTCAGCCCGGTATTAAAACCTAGCTTGTCTGAGCCTGTTTGCCAAAGCAAGCCCAGTGTTTTGTCTGTGTTCTCTTCGCGTTGTCCGAATCGTACTTCTGTGTCGTGTGCCTGTTTCTCCGGCGATATGCTCTTCACTACGTTGGGTTTATTTGAGCACCAACCTCTCAAGTTGAAGTGAGCATTCTGGTGGATCTTCATGACCTCACGCGCCGTCTTGATTGCTTCGTCTTCAGTCGCCATGCTATCTACGTAATCGTCCATATAATGGCTCGACGTTATAGCTTGCACAGCGTCGGGGTACTCGTGCGTGTACAGCCTTGCGTTAGCGTCTCGTACTGAGTGCGCAATGAAGGGTGAACACGAAGCTCCGAAGATCATTGATGTCATCTTATACTTCTTCGGTGGCTTAGAGCGTTCTTCACCTCGCCAGAGAAACATCTGCGCAGCTTGGTCTTGGTCCCTTATCTTCACTTGCAGAAACATTTCTTGTATGTCTGCAGTGACGGCTACTGGACGCTCTCTGAATCGAAACAGAATCCCTGGTAGCGACTTCAAGAGATCAGGTCCTTCCAGTAGGTAGTCGTTCAGGCACACTCCACTATATCGGTGCGCGGCGTCGAACACTAGGCGCATCTTACCCGGCTTATTTGGGTTCACGACCGGGAAGTGCGGCAGGCACCACACTTTCTTACTTGCGTCCTCTGTACCATTGCACTCCTGGGCGTATCCTTTGTCAAGTAGGTTCTTGACCAGGGTGCTGTACTGTGCTGCGAAGTGTGGCGACGAATCCATTTTCTTTTCAATCGTTTTCAATCGACGTAGTGCACAGTTGAAGTTGTTGGGCATCGAGGCATCTTCATCACGCCACGGTAACCCGACTTCGAAGTGATCACCAACTTTTGTCATGGTGCCCTGGACCACGTCAATCGCCTTCTGGTCGTCTGGTTTGACCTTCTTGGCCAAAGAAACTCCTAGGGCGTCAATCCTGAAGTGCGACTTCATCAGCTCTTCTACACGACGTACATCATCTGTCTGTCTTGCCGCAGACACGTCGTATAGATGCAGCACAACTTGTCCCTCTTGTTTCTTCAGCGTGGCGCGCGGTGCAGTCCCGTGGATCACCCATCCCAACTGAGTGTAAGAAGCTGCAGGTTCATTCTTCTTACCCATGCGTAATTCACGCGTGACTATTAGGTGCCAGTTGTCAGCACCTATTAGTACCATCGGTGTGGCTTCCCCGTAGTACGCGTCTCTTTGTATGTCGCGGAGGTGTGGATAATTAATTAGTGTCGACTTATCCACCGTCTGACCATGAAGTCGCAGGTTTTTCATTGTCCGTGCGCGTAGTTCCTGGAATGCACCGCCCTGGCCGCGTATCTGTAGCTTGACCTCTTGACTACATTCTTCACGTTGTTGTGAAGTCACGCTCTGAATGCGTAGAGTGGAGACCGGCCCGCTTACTTGTAGGCGACGTGTCAAATCTTCGTCGAGGAGTGATATCGTCGAGCCTTCGTCCAATAGGGCGAACGTCGATATCTGCCCGCCGGGCCCTTTTAATGTCACCGGGCACATTTTTAATAACACGCGCTGCGACGCATTGCTTGGCGCGGACACGGTCATCACTGTTTCCTGTGGGTGCGGGTTCTCGACGTCGGTTGGCTTGTCTGGCTTTTCACTGGGCGGCGCCTCTCGCTCTTTGTGCAGCAGCGCGTGATGTGGGCGGCTGCATGTCCCTTTGCCGCATCGCTTGGCTCGGCAATGCTCGCGTCGATGGCGTCTTGTCACACACTTGAAGCACATCTTGGCGGTACGTACCCATTCCCATCTTTCATCGAGGCTCATCCTCAGGAACTTAGCGCATCTGGGTACTTCATGGTCGCCGCCACAACACAAACACTCTTGTTTCATGTCTTCCTCCTTGCCCGACGTCGTTGTGTAGATTGCTTCTCGGCCCGGCTTCCTCTTTGTGTTGAGTTGCGACACACTTCTCGTTTCCTTCCTTGGGGCGGGTGCGGGCGTCGCATTCGTGAAGGCGAACCTCATAGCTCGGTCAGCCTCCCGCATCAGGAACCTGGATAGCAGTAGCACCTCAGGTTCACGCGACGATTCCGCAGTTTCAGAAGCGTAGTCACACCATCTTGATCTAATATGCGGGCTCAGCTTCTCTACAACATCGCGAACTAACATTGGATTCCATATGTAGCCACGGTTGTCCATCTTGGATAGCACGCACACAATGTTCTGGAATTTCACCGCGAACGAATTCAATTCATTGGCCGCTCCTGTGAGTCGAGGTAACTTTTTTAAGTCTGTCATCACTCGATCCATTAGTATCTCCGGCCTCCCGTAGTATTGTTCCAGCGTCTTCATGATCACTTGCGGTTCGGACGCGGAGTACAGCCCGGCGAGCATGGCCTACTGTGACATCGCTTAAGTCACACTTTTAGTCACAGTTTGGGCGATAAACTCATTTTGTCTTAAATGCTAGCACGGCGGCGTGAGATATTTTCTTGACTTGTGGCATAACTTCTTGACGTTTATTTTTTCATTTTCGGAAATTTTCCAATTTTATAGCAGTTTCGGTTTAACCTTGGCCATAAAAACTATTTAAATGTTCGGAGAAGCATAGCCCTACGACGCACTGTTTTCGAATTATAATCTTATTTTATTTTGCTTAAAACGCTCTATATTTCCAAAATGATATCTCGAAAACGGTATGTCCTAGCCAAAAAAATAACCAAAATTTCACCCCCCCCTTTGCTACACCCATGTTAGCAGCATCCCAACATGAATTATAAGTTTTTTTTTTTTTACATTGCTTGATTTTCGACTTGAACTACGGTCATGACAAGTTATAATAAAATATGTCTGTCTTACAATTTGTCTTCTAAGCTAGCACGGGACAACCATGTGACATAGTTTACAGGCGCGACTTGCTTTTCTTGTTGTTGACTTCAAAGTACGACATAATTTGAATAGACGACCAAATAAAATAATACGTATAAAAGTATGCCGTTCATACAGCTAAATAACTTTTTAATTTTGTTGGGAATAAATTAATATTTGACCCACGACCATAGACATATGCACACTTTATTTTTCTTTGTTTGTTTGATAACATATTAGAATAATTGTGAAAATTTTAATAATTACTAAAAAAATATAATAGCTTGGACCGCTGGGCCCCTATTTTTTATATTTTAAAAGTTTTTTGGGGATTTTATTTAAGAAACATTTAAAAATGTAGAAAGTAAGAAGAATATGGTATAAAAAAAAATATATAAATAAAAATAAGAACAAGAATAAAAAAAATTACAATTATAAAAAAGTAATAATAAAAAATTAATTAATAATCCTGTAACATTTATCACCATACACACAAAATGTATTTATTGCCATTTGGTGCAGTAATTAGAAGGCAAATATATTTTTTTTAAACTATAAAATTTTATCACCACCTCCGAACGAAAGTGATAAATTTTTCTAAATCATCTGTCGAAATGTGACATTTGTGACAAAATGGGTGCGCCCGTATTAGCAATTAAGACCCGATGAGTCCCAAATAAACGTCACGAAATTTTCTCACGCCGCCGGTACTAGTATTTAAGACAAAATGACTTTATCGCCCAAATTGCGTTGCAATGTGTGACTCAAGCCATGGTACAGTAGGCCGTGCTCGCCGGGAAGCAACAAAAAAGGCATGTCGCGCCTTTAAAATATGTCACATGGTTGACCCGTGCTAGCATAAATGACAAATTGTAAGATATGGACAAATTTTATCATGTCTTGTCACAAACGTCTTGGGTTTGCCATGCTCGCCGGGCAGGAGCGCTGACACTGCTTCCCTTGCTTCACCCTTAATGCAGTTGCGTAGTCTTGCCAAATTCTCGAACGCGGTGAACTTGCATAGATGCGATGAGTCGTCGTACGCCGCCTTAAATGGCAACCATTCAGTGGCCGCTCCCGTAAATGCAGGGAGCTCGGTCACTTGTCGAGGCGGCGGGCGTACGCGTATCATTCTTTCTAATGTGTCGGCCAACTGATCAATGCCTCTTCCAAGTCGACGTTCTCCTCTGGTAGGTGAACGTGAGGCCGATCGTTGTCTTCTTCGGTCATTCATGGCAGGTGCGGCGGCATCATTGTACGTGGCGGGTTCGACGTATGTGGCATTCTCTGGGGCGGTGTGCGTGGCGGCGGGCTGCGGCGGCTGCTCTGTCTGCAACCGATCCGCGACTGGAGGGCGGCTTCGGTCATTATTTTGAAGCCACTCGTCCACCCTGCCTTCACTCATACACACGGAGCCCTCTTCACGGGCCTCTGCCTCTGCCTCGATCGCCGACACTTCGTATTCGAGTCGCTTACTGACGAGCGCCTTTTCAAGTTCAAGTTGCTCGTTCCTTATTGCAGCGATCCTCTTCTGTGCCTCGTATTCTGCCTTCTTCACTCTTGCCACGTCACTACCATACGATCTTCTGGAACGTATCGTACTTGCTGTGTCCCTCACAGAAGTATCGTGTGCAGCTGTCATAGTTCTCGCCGAGTCCTGGGTTCGTAGCGCGGAGAGCGTCATCGGATAACACGACGCGGATGGCGTGGCGAGCGATTCACTATAGTCGTACGCGGTCGCGGTGGCTCTACTCGCAGGTAGGCGAGGAGCCGGCGCAGCGGATGCGCTATCGGACGTCGTCGACGCAACCCTCCCCGCCGCGGCGGGGGCGGGGGGTGCGGACGCGAGCGCGGGGGCGGCGGGTACGGACCCGGCCGCGGGCGCACCGCTCGGGGTGCGCGGGAGCGCGGACGCGACGGTCGACGGCGACCTAGGCGATTCTTCGAATGTGCGGGGGCGTCGACTATCGTAGCCCGATTCCGATTTGGTTTCCTTGGCTGCAACGCTTCTAGTCTTCATGCTGGATGTTGAAGTTTAATCTTGATTAAAATCGACGATCTTCTATCTTGAAGTTGGTCTTGATTCAGACTTCAAGCGGCGATCTTCTGTCTTCGATGTAGTCTTGATTAAATCTTCAAACGGCGATCTTCTTTCTTCGATGTAGATATCAAGCGCGGATTTTTCTATATATCCGTCGCTCGATAGACTAGATGTGGGCGCAGACTCTTCTTTAATATCCGTAGCTCGATGGAACAGCTACGGGGTGGATTCTTCTTAATATCCGTAGTTCGAAGGACCAGCTGTCAGGGTGGACTGTATTGTTGTTGATTTGTTGAGTAAAACTTCAGGCTTCTTGTTTCTTAGTTATATTTCTTGTTCCCAGGGTGGCTTGCTGCTGATGGTTGAGTGGCGAAATGTTGAATGACAAATGTCAGCCGAGTAATGATCGCTGCGTCCCTACAAAGGGCGCTACGAGGCGGTTTTTAGGCATGGCCTTTGTACCGCGGTTTCATTGCGTGCCCGTTACAACGGGCACGAGTCAATTTTGTGTGGCCATCTTGGCACATTGGTATATGGCAGGCGTGTATACACTAACCTGCCATGGGAGTAGATGCATTATGTACAGTGGGAGCGCCGCGACGCTGTCTCACAGCGTCGGTTTTTCACATCACCTAGGCGACACATTCCCACACGGTGAGACTAGAGGCGGACCCCTAGAGGCCGCGCAAGAAATAGTCAGCGACTAGATGATGGCTATGTAGGCGCGCCCGACTGTGGATGTATAGCCCCGCCTGACACGCTTCCGAATCTAGCCAGTTACGTCCCAGGCTAAGGAACCGTTATGTATGTTTGAACGGTATTGTATGTGTAACACCGTTCATGTATATAACGAAGCACGCACCGCGCGCGGCTTATACTTGTTATGTGTGTTTATGCGATTGTGGAGTCGTGAATGTGTGGGTAGCGATGCACATAGTACCTATATTAACTTAGCATACTATATACACCGTATGTATGTAAATAGTGGAGTGTTTTTGTATGAACGAGGCGCGTGTAATGAATGTGCGGCTCGTTCAAGCGTCAATCGAGTATATGAGGCTGCGGGGGAGGGGTTGGGGGGAGCATGGGCGGGGCCTATGAGTTACACAAGTCACGTGGCAGGCGTCTAGTGTCCGGCGGGCGTGCATGCCATGGCGCTATCTGTTTGATGTGCGGGTGGGCAGAGGCGTCAGCACGCGCGAACATGTTTGTTGTGAGTCGGGCGCAAAAGCTGTCCAGGCTCTCTATCCCTAGGTCTCGAGCGATAACTTCGTTTCTCACATAGCGAGGTGCATCCGCTATCCAGCGCAGCGTTTGACTTTGCTGCGCACGGATACGTTTCTTGTTAGTCTCGCTAGTGAGAACGTACCAAGATGGAGCGGCATATGTAATTACTGGGCGTATATAAGTTTTATATACGCCCAGTTTCGTACGTAACGGGAGTCGAGACGAGAGCACCGGTTTGAGCATTGCGCGCACAACTCTTGCCTTAGCGACGACTTGTTTAACATGGCCTCCCATGTTGAGTCTCCTATCTATGGTCACCCCCAGGTATTTCGCCCGGGGGGTCCACTCGATATTGACCCCCTGCAGTGTGAGGGGTGGGGGGAGGTGGGCGCACCCGACTAGTAGGGCCTGTGTCTTACCCACGTTCACCGATAACCGCCATTTCGACAGCCATTCGGGAAGTAGCTCAAGCACGCGCTGCATTTTGACGGCCGCGTGCCGCGCGTTAAGCGAGGTACATAAATGTACGCGGCGTCGTCTGCATACAGCGCGAGTGTGGATTCCTGCGTCGTGGGGATGTCATCGGTGTAACATGAGTAACACAGTGGCGAGACACAACCGCCCTGCGGTACGCCTGCCGCTATGGGTCGGGCGCTAGATAGTACACCGTCGACCACCACCCTGTATTTCCTGTTTTGCAGGAAGGATTGGACCACTTTTATTATGCGACGGGGCGCGTCGGACTTGCTCATCTTATAGATAAGGCCTTCGTGCCAGACGCGGTCGAACGCTTTTTCCATATCCAGAAATACTGCGACTGCGTGCTCCTTTTTATTTAGCGTTGCTGTAAGTAGGTGCAGTACTCTGGATAGCTGGAGCGTCGTGGAATGTTCAGAGCGGAACCCGAACTGTTCCGGCCTAGGTGTCAGGTGCGGTGTAAGGTGTCGCAGCAGGAGTGCTTCGAACACCTTGGAGATAGTAGAAAGGAGTGTAATGGGCCGATAGCTCTCGGGCTTTAGCACGTTTTTGTGCGCCTTTGGCAGCATAATGACGCGCCCTTCCTTCCAGCACGAAGGAAAGGTTCCAGTGCGCAGTATCCCTGTAAACAGGCGCGCCAATGACAAATGTGCCGCAAGCCACCCATCCTTTATACATTTTTGCTTAGCGCAAGTAAAAGGGTGGCATAGAACGCAGGTACTTTCCGCTCGGCCAATCGGAGCGCGCCGCGCGCGCCCCCGCCCGCGCCTACGCATCTGTTCTGGACAGGTCGGGACAGGTTTCTACTTGTCGGATACTGTCCGCGTGGTGTTTTTAACCGCGCTCTATGCCATCTTACAATAATGCTTACTCATATACTTATGTCTAAGGGAGTAATACAAACCTAATCTAATTATTTACATGAAAAAGCCCTACTTAAATCTGTCTTTATTCAATACTTAAATCTAAACCTTAAACAAACATGAAATCATACTTTATCCTAGTTATCTATTTACTTAAGTCTATCTGGGTTATTTATTTACATCATAATCATACTATACATATCAGAATTACATAATATTACGTAGCTACGACGTCCGTAACACCCTATAAGGGGTTGTCCAATCTCAACACTTTTAAAGATAGAGCTATGTTAGTATTTGAATTACTTATGACGATATCTACATAGTCTAACGACCATAATATATAACCTGTATTGAGCCAGAAAAGAGAATTTTTAAACAAAATTTTCTCACGTTTTATTGATAACATTTAAGTGTATTTAACGGCCTTAAAGTTGTTTAACTATATGCGCGGATACATTGTTTAAAGAGAGATATATATAGTAGAGGAGATCGTGGCTAAATAATAACAGCCCCGCCTGACACGCTTCCGAATCTAGCCAGTTACGTCCCAGGCTAAGGAACCGTTATGTATGTTTGAACGGTATTGTATGTGTAACACCGTTCATGTATATAACGAAGCACGCACCGCGCGCGGCTTATACTTGTTATGTGTGTTTATGCGATTGTGGAGTCGTGAATGTGTGGGTAGCGATGCACATAGTACCTATATTAACTTAGCATACTATATACACCGTATGTATGTAAATAGTGGAGTGTTTTTGTATGAACGAGGCGCGTGTAATGAATGTGCGGCTCGTTCAAGCGTCAATCGAGTATATGAGGCTGCGGGGGAGGGGTTGGGGGGAGCATGGGCGGGGCCTATGAGTTACACAAGTCACGTGGCAGGCGTCTAGTGTCCGGCGGGCGTGCATGCCATGGCGCTATCTGTTTGATGTGCGGGTGGGCAGAGGCGTCAGCACGCGCGAACATGTTTGTTGTGAGTCGGGCGCAAAAGCTGTCCAGGCTCTCTATCCCTAGGTCTCGAGCGATAACTTCGTTTCTCACATAGCGAGGTGCATCCGCTATCCAGCGCAGCGTTTGACTTTGCTGCGCACGGATACGTTTCTTGTTAGTCTCGCTAGTGAGAACGTACCAAGATGGAGCGGCATATGTAATTACTGGGCGTATATAAGTTTTATATACGCCCAGTTTCGTACGTAACGGGAGTCGAGACGAGAGCACCGGTTTGAGCATTGCGCGCACAACTCTTGCCTTAGCGACGACTTGTTTAACATGGCCTCCCATGTTGAGTCTCCTATCTATGGTCACCCCCAGGTATTTCGCCCGGGGGGTCCACTCGATATTGACCCCCTGCAGTGTGAGGGGTGGGGGGAGGTGGGCGCACCCGACTAGTAGGGCCTGTGTCTTACCCACGTTCACCGATAACCGCCATTTCGACAGCCATTCGGGAAGTAGCTCAAGCACGCGCTGCATTTTGACGGCCGCGTGCCGCGCGTTAAGCGAGGTACATAAATGTACGCGGCGTCGTCTGCATACAGCGCGAGTGTGGATTCCTGCGTCGTGGGGATGTCATCGGTGTAACATGAGTAACACAGTGGCGAGACACAACCGCCCTGCGGTACGCCTGCCGCTATGGGTCGGGCGCTAGATAGTACACCGTCGACCACCACCCTGTATTTCCTGTTTTGCAGGAAGGATTGGACCACTTTTATTATGCGACGGGGCGCGTCGGACTTGCTCATCTTATAGATAAGGCCTTCGTGCCAGACGCGGTCGAACGCTTTTTCCATATCCAGAAATACTGCGACTGCGTGCTCCTTTTTATTTAGCGTTGCTGTAAGTAGGTGCAGTACTCTGGATAGCTGGAGCGTCGTGGAATGTTCAGAGCGGAACCCGAACTGTTCCGGCCTAGGTGTCAGGTGCGGTGTAAGGTGTCGCAGCAGGAGTGCTTCGAACACCTTGGAGATAGTAGAAAGGAGTGTAATGGGCCGATAGCTCTCGGGCTTTAGCACGTTTTTGTGCGCCTTTGGCAGCATAATGACGCGCCCTTCCTTCCAGCACGAAGGAAAGGTTCCAGTGCGCAGTATCCCTGTAAACAGGCGCGCCAATGACAAATGTGCCGCAAGCCACCCATCCTTTATACATTTTTGCTTAGCGCAAGTAAAAGGGTGGCATAGAACGCAGGTACTTTCCGCTCGGCCAATCGGAGCGCGCCGCGCGCGCCCCCGCCCGCGCCTACGCATCTGTTCTGGACAGGTCGGGACAGGTTTCTACTTGTCGGATACTGTCCGCGTGGTGTTTGTAACCGCGCTCTATGCCATCTTACAATAATGCTTACTCATATACTTATGTAAGGGAGTAATACAAACCTAATCTAATTATTTACATGAAAAAGCCCTACTTAAATCTGTCTTTATTCAATACTTAAATCTAAACCTTAAACAAACATGAAATCATACTTTATCCTAGTTATCTATTTACTTAAGTCTATCTGGGTTATTTATTTACATCATAATCATACTATACATATCAGAATTACATAATATTACGTAGCTACGACGTCCGTAACACCCTATAAGGGGTTGTCCAATCTCAACACTTTTAAAGATAGAGCTATGTTAGTATTTGAATTACTTATGACGATATCTACATAGTCTAACGACCATAATATATAACCTGTATTGAGCCAGAAAAGAGAATTTTTAAACAAAATTTTCTCACGTTTTATTGATAACATTTAAGTGTATTTAACGGCCTTAAAGTTGTTTAACTATATGCGCGGATACATTGTTTAAAGAGAGATATATATAGTAGAGGAGATCGTGGCTAAATAATAACAGCCGCATGGTTCGCTCTCCAAGGTTAAGCAATGGTTACCGAGGTCGGTCCCTGGATGTGTGACCATCTTTACGTAATAAGATTCCTCCGTGCCTCGGCAAGCACGCTAAGCCGTTGGTCGCAGCAGTCATTTGAATATTGTTTACAGTGGTTAGTCACTGTTTATTTCGTAATATTCAAAAGTGGTATTTAACTTACAGATACATTTACTGGACCATCGAAAGAAAAATGGGGAGAGCTCGTCTTAATGGTTCGTAGTGAGCTCCCCGGCGATCGATTTTTACATGGCTATCGATATGTCGCAGTCATATCGTATACCATAAAAATTAAAAACGATTGCAAACGTCGCTATTTTGAAATTTTATTTTTGTTGTTATGATCATGCAGCGCGTTTCAGATTTCAAAGCGGCGTATCGAAGATGCGCCCATTTGTATGTGGGTGCCACGTTACTAAGCCACTTTGACGAACGCGAAGTGCTGATATAATACGGCGTGCTTTATTTTAATAAAGGGCTACCTTTCAAAACAGCGACGTTTTTCAATTGGCCGCGCCTGTGTGTAATACGGCGTGTTATACAATTAGTCTGCGACAGATACACATCATCAGCCTATTAATGTTCCCACTGCTGGGACACAGGCCTCCTCCCTGTGAGAGAGAATGGGCCGTAATCCACCACGCGGGCCCAGTGCGGGTTGGTGGATGTCACATGTCTTCGATTTTTTTGGTTCTAGGACATGCCGATTTCCTCACGATGTTTTCCTTCACCGTTTTGAGAGCAGTGGTGATGAAATAATTTACACAAAGTAAAGTGCCTGCCTGGGTTCGAACCTACGATCTACAACTTGCAAGTAGCGGCCCATGCTAATGCATTCCAGCGAGGTGCACAAGTTGACCGTTTAGTAGGGCTGAATCAGCTGCTAGTTTTAGGACCTGGAGCTCCAGGTGCAGTTTATGGTAGTAATTTTAGTTAAGTGGCTAAATTATAGCAGTTGTTTACAACATCACTTGTATATTATGTCGTAGTGGCCTAGTGGCTAAGACCTCGCTTCTCTTGCTTGAAGTCGTGGGTTCAAATCCAGGCAAGTACTTACTAATGTGACTTTTCAATTCATATTTATCCCACCAGAACAGAAAAAAAAACAAACAGCCACCAATCGTGTTGTCCACGCAGGCGAAGCCGCGGGGGAAAGCCATTATATATAAATGCCTATTCGAAGTACTAACGTTACGCTGACGAAGTCGCGGGTAAACGCTAGTTCGTTATATTTGGAATGGTTTTATGTATAATAAAATGAATGAAATTTATATATAATATTGTATCGTGAATATCCAAGTTTTCACTCATTATATATAATAATCAGTGAAAACTGGGCTTTTCGCGATTTTAAGAGTGTTCACCATAAATAAAGTTGTTCGTATTGTAAGATAAGTTGAGTTTAAAATTATCAACATGAGTATTTAGTAAGAAAACCTGTTTTGTTCATTTGTTTAATAAGTAGTTAATACAGTTATGAAAAATTACCGATTTTTTGTGATCAACATGAACTAGGAATAATTGAACAAAGTTATGAACAGTTAACCATATAGTCGTGGCATTTAGCAACAATAATAAACCCAAATACATATATGACCTACATTTTTCGACTTAAAGAACATAACACAAAATGGAAATTCGGCGAAAGGGACGTTTAACTGCTAGAGGACATTTTGCGAAAGGGACATTTTTCGATAGGGAAATTTTGCGCAAGCGACATTTTGCGAAAGGAACATTATGCGACTAGGGGACATTTTGCTAAAGGGACGCAGCCGAACGGCTGTTACTGGTAAAATGGGGTGAATAGGCACAACTTTCAAACTTCACATAGATTTTCTCAGATATTTTGTATGCAAGCTGTTATTAAAGCAATGTGAAATTGCGAGTCGCGTTGTACTTTACCAAATACTAATGCTTAAAATTTGTGAAAATATGTGAATTATTGTAAAATAGAAAAAAGAAGGCGATTTCTATTCACCTTGAAACTGAGGTCAAAAGATACGAGAGAGGGGTGAATAGAAAAAAACAAATACAAGACCAAAGCCAATATGGATAGAAAATATCAAAATTTAACATTTTATTTGAAAATCGCCTAAAACTCTTTACATTTTTTAAATTAGTCCTCGATTGATTATCCTGAAAATTATGTTTCTATAGACCCCTTTCTCGTTTTTATTAACCCCTCACTCGTATCTATTCACCCCTTTCTTCGTGTCTATTTACCCTAAAGGCGTTTCCATTAACCCCCCACGCGTATCTATTCACCTCGAATACAGGTAAAAAGCACAAGTGTCCTGATTTTACCAGAAATACGAACAAAATCATTAAATATTTATACTTTCTTTGTATCACTAAGAGATGAGAAACTTTACTACCTATCCAATTATATACATTTTGAAGGAGATAAAACTGAAGAATGGTATGTTTGATAAAAGTTTTAGACAGCCTAAAATCACTAGCACAGGCAGACGTCACTTTAACCGCTTTTTTCTTGTCAATATACTTGACGTGAATTAGGTTTAGCCAGTATAATGGAAAAATATTGCCGTTTAATAAATCGTAGAACTAAATGTACGATAATCGACTAAAGACAAATTAGAGATCAAAATAATAAACTCCCAGATTTGTGTCCATTCACCCCGCGATTTCTATTCACCCCATTTTAGGTATTAAGATTTTTCAGATGGAAAACCCGTAATACTTGCCTGGCCTGGGAATTGAACTCAGGACTCCGTGCTCAGCGCTTGTGAACACAAAACCAGTAGGCAGTTCAATTATTTATTTAGGGAAGCACCTATTTATGTATAACCAATGTTGGTACGTGCCGGGTCATGGTGGCCTCAGGAATAGTTTTACAGGAGATCACAATTGGACTTAAGCCTCCTTCAATTCAACAAGTCGACAAACAACTGTCTCCATCATCAGCTCCCATTAGTCCAATGTAGGGCAACTGTTCGTTTACTATTGTGGTCCTCAATCCATTCGCACATTCTCCAATCGCATGCCAAAATTATGTCCCTCGATCGTCGGATACTCTCATCACTTGTTCTTGCCGTCATTTGACCGATTTTTGTTTACCACTACTGGACCATACCTGGGAACTGTTTGATTACGGAGATATTGAAAACTTTGTGAAGTTCAAGCATCAAAATTACCTAAATAGCAACATTACATATTAATTTTATTTCAGTCCTACAGGACTGCAATAACATTATTAGTATAAATTAGTTTTGAGATTACGACGCAGACGGCCGAATTATCGGGCGTCGTAACCACAAAACTACCGAATATCCTCCTATTATCTGTGAGGTGTTGCACACGGATTCCTTGCCGTGTGTAATATTTTATGGTATAAATAGTCTGCTTCAGGGTTGGAAGAACATTTTAGCCTTGGACAACACAGCTTTAACAAAAAAAAAAGTTTAATTTTTGATTTGTTCAGTGGAAGATCTTGTGGTGAGTGCAATTTTTATTATTTATCTTTGTTATAAACTAGATTTTGTTGTTTGCATCTTTGTTGTGTGTGATTATCATCAGTTCATCACGCTTTCTGGTGGTAGCTGTAGGTACTGCTCTAAGCAAATAATGTTCCTTTTTAGGGCTCCGAAGTTAACAAGGAACCCTTATAGTTTCGCTATACCCTTCTGCTCGTCCGTAGCTTAGCAGTTTTCTAGTACTAAGAGTCTCTGAACTCTTAGTACTAGAAATCTATTATTTGGAATGGATATACATATTAATATTTCCGACAAAGTATTAAAATAAAATCATGAAATATTTTGTTTTCTGGTTCCGCCTATAGACGTAAAGTTTGGATGTTTTTTTTCTCGTCTATCCCATGGTATGGGGTATCGTTGGATAGGCCATTCCAAAATATTACGGAACTGTTGAACATATTTCGATCCAGAAATCCGTTTTCGTAAAATTAAGCTTTAAATTTGCAAATTTTTGTCAGAGTCAAGTGTCCCCCTGCCAGCGAAATAGTTGCTATTGGGTATGTGAAAAAAATCACGGCAGTGGTACATATAACCGATGTGATATTAAAAGGAAATCTATCACAGCTAAATAAACTTTACAAGTTTACGAGTAATAGTCGACCAACTAATAAAATTTACTTGGAACAGTAAAAGTTTAGTACAAATGCCATTGAAAAATTACGGTTTACGGCTTAAGAAATTTATTTTTCACAAAAAGAATACAATTATTCACTCGCTCTCACTACATGAGGAAAAACACCATAAATTATAATTAAGATAAGCGACGGCTTCGCTTGGTAATAAACGAAATTAATTAATAGCCTTTTAAAAGTTGTAAGTGATTTTGATTCTTTGATTATTTTAGGTATAGAGTTATAGAGTTCAGCCCGTTCTTAGGCGACAGTCCTTTTACCATAGTTTGTCATCGGTGCTCTTAAAATTATGTAGTTAGCCTACCTCGTCATACGATTTTGAATTTGCATTCTTTTTGTAAATGTTATTTGTGTATGTATTTCTCTATCCATTATCTAACGTACAAGTATGCAGGTGTTATATTTATAAATTTGATCAATATTCATAAATTTTGTTTCTATAAAAACCTTTTTAGAAGATGATAAATAATCATAATTGAATAGGACTTTAATAATTTTATTTTGATATGTTTGTAGCTTTTTAAGGTGAGTTTTGGCAGCACTTCCCCATACTTCGATTAAGTAATCGAGATGTGGTTTAGCTATCGAATTATAAATAATATATCTGACCATAAATAAATAAATTAAGTAACGTTATTAGTTGTGTCAAATAGATAGTAAATATATGCTTATGAACCATATAAAAATATACAAAAATAAAATCATAACATCGCAAGTATAAACTTAATAACGTTTGCCGTAAGGTTTGACATTCATGTCATAGGTATACTCAACCAAGGTCACATCAATATAAGTTTTTAAGCTGGCATAGTCACAATCATTAGAATTAATATTTGTTTCGGGATATTCACCATGTACGTGGGACACTCAGAAAGTTTTGCGAAACTAAAAAAAATTGTTCTATACGTACATATATTTTTATTAAATCTTTTCAAAGTACTTTCCACCAGCCTCTATACAAAGATTCATGCGCCTAAACCAGTTTTCAAAACACTTTTTCCAGTCCGCCGCAGACACCTCGTTTACAGCCTGCTCGAACGCAGCCAGCGCATCTTCCGGCGACGAAAATTGTATCCCTTTGAGCTGATTTTTTATTTTTGGGAATAAAAAGAAGTCACACGGTGCTAGATCAGGGCTGTAAGGAGGGTGACCCAGGAGTTTGACTGGCGTGCTGTCCAGGAAGTCCCTCGTTTTGAGTGCGGTGTGCGCAGGTGCATTGTCGTGGTGGAGCAGTAGCCCGCGGAGCCCTGTGTTTGGTCGCTTGTTGCTTATAACAGAGAAAACTTCTGGCAAACATTTGGTAGTATACCATTCGGCATTAATGCTTCTTTGATCCCGTAAGGGAATTGATACCAAGTGGCCAGTCAAATTAAAAAAGCTAGCGATCAAAATCTTACCCCCGCTTCTAGATCGCTTCACTTTGGTAGGCGTTGGCTCATTTTGAAACACCCAAACAGTCGACTGGCGCTTGGTTTCTGGGTCGTATTGATAAATCCAGGACTCATCACCTGTAACGATGTCGTAAACACGCCGAGACGAGCCTGCTTCAAATTTGTTAAGCATATCACGGCACCATTCCACCCGGGCCTGCTTCTGAGCATCGGTGAGGTTGTGCGGCACCCAGCGTGATACTATCCTCCTCACGCGAAGATGGCTGTGTAGAATCTCGTGAACGCTTCCCGATCCAATCTTCAATATGTGTTGAATCTCCTGATATGTAATTCGCCTATTATCTTGGATTAAATTTTTCACTGCTAGCACGTTTTCTTCGGTAACAGCCGTCAAAGGGCGACCGCTTCTTTCGTCATCCCCCAAAGTTGGTCGACCGCGCTTGAATTCGTTATACCAACGATACACGGTTGCCTTGGAAGGGCCTTCATCCATGAATGCCATTTGAAGTCTATCGTACGATTCATCCGGTTTCAGGCGACACTTGAAATCGTATAAAATCATAGCTCTAAAATGTTCCCGGCGCAGATCCATATTTCAGTGAGACACAATACTTTGAATTAACTCGCAAAAAATGTGGAGGGAAATTTTGAAATTGGAACTTACTTATTTTTACTTATAAATAATCATATTTTCGAAAAACATTATAACTGGCCAGTCTCCCATATATAAAAACTTTTTTTCGCAATACTTTCTGAGGGGCCTGGTATATTTTGATTTTGGTTGAGAGCTGAACCAAATTCAAAATATACATTTTAAATATCCCTATACAAAAATTAATTCTAAGGTCACATCAGTTCAGAATAACACATTGCATTTTTAATTACATTATCAATGTCAAGTCGGGTATCTAACCCGATTCCTTAATTCGAAAAAATAAGTCTTGGGTTTATTTTTAATTCTTTGCTTATATATGTTTATAAATAAAATGTCACTAATTGAGTAGCGAAGAACTTTTGAGAACGAAATAGTAAATAAATTCATTATTTTTTTCAAATTCCCATTCCCCGTGTAGTTTATAATAGTAGTCTATGTCCCCGTGGCTCTAATGCGCTCGTACTTCGCAATTGACGTCCTTCATACGTATATAGATTAAATTTTATTGCAGTTTTTTTATGTTCGTTGTTTGTTCCTATCATTGAATAATTAGATTTTACTTTTTGGTAGTTGAATTGGTTGTTCGAAAATACTCATACTTAAATATTTGTTTTCGGTTTGTAAATATTTAGAGATTTATCCGTAAAAGCAATACTGCAGTATTCAAATTATTAAGTGACGCTGGTCATGCAGGTGGAATCTTTATTACAAACCCTTGCCTCTACCCGCGGTGGTACGTACTCAAATAAATAATAGTTTTTTCTAACTTCGCTTGTGAAGTTGGATTTTATAAATCCTTCTTCAGTTACCATCATCCTATGTGGGCCCGTTATTAGACGTTGGAAGCCGCTGAAACCATTTTAATGTTCATGTTACAACAATAACCCTCTTTTTAGTCCGCATTATTAAACAAAGTTGCAGGACAAAATTTTTGACGTAATTGCACAACGGAAATCACGTCAAGGGTCATAACGAGATATTTGGCTGTATTCACGTATGGAAGTTGTTTATTATTAATATAAACTGGCTATTACTGATGTTTTTTGTTGGTAAAATCTATGTGTACAGATTTGGATTTATTAATTTTGATCCTCACTCGTGACTTTTTCCTACAGCCATTATGGCTGTATCATCAGCAAAGGTCCCTATTGTGTTTTGCATTAATATATGAATATTACAGGTGTTTAGTAGGTACAGGACCGGACCTAAAACATTTCCTTGCGGTACGCCAGCTTTTATTTTCAGTTCTGAGTAGGCATCATCTTGTCTTATTCTAAAGTCTCTGTTAAGAACGTCAGACTCTAATATATCTGCAAATTGCTTCGGTAACAGGCTCTTCAATTTATGTATAAGGCCTTCATGCCATACTTTGTCAAACGCTTGCACCACGTCTAGAAATACAGTAGAATATACTTTCTTGTCTTCAAGGGCGTCTCTTTTATGTTTTTTCTATTACGATATGTACTTGATCAATAGAATTGTTTTTATCGACAAGTAAAATTTCACAATTTAAAAAACCCCCGACACATTTATCTTGCGAAAACACCCCGATTCAAACAGTAAAATCACCATAACTTTTGAACGGCTGAACCGATTTTATTCAAACATAACTAAGAACACTCTCGACAAAATTACCTTTCAAACAAAAAAACTAAATCGAAATCGGTTCATCCGTTTAGGCGCTATGATGCCACAGACAGACACACAGATACACAGATACACAGCAACACACGTGAAACTTATAACACCCCTCTTTTTTTGAAAGCACTTGGTGTAATGAATAAGTTTTGTTAAAAATTACCACAATAATTGTACTTTTTACGAGCTTTTGCGAATAAACTGGAAAGTGTGATTGACAACGTGTGTCGTACAGCTGACTCTACTGCAACGATGACTGCTCTGCGGATTGTATCTCTCTTAGTCTGGCCTCTCACTCTAGGCATGTTGCCGGCACAAACCTAGGGATCATTAAAGCGCGCAAGCCCTACCACGACGTCAACGTAGAGATATTGCGGTGGGGTATTATTATTATATATAAGTATATAGCTTAAGTATAGACTAGCTTCTGCCTGCGGCTTTGCCCGCGTGAATGTTGAAAATCATCCCAGGGGAACATATTCCCGTGATAAAAGTATCCTATGTGCTATTCCTGACTATTATCTATATCTCTGCCAAATTTCATCCAGATCCGTCCAGCCGTTTGAGCGTGAATAAATAACAAACACACTCACAAACTTTCGCCTTTATAATATTTATTTATTTATTTATTTATTTATTTATTTATTTATTCATTCATTTATTTATTTATTTATTTATTTATTTATTTATTCATTTATTTATTTATTTATTTTAACTTACACACACTATCTTACAGGTTGAACCCAATACAATATTATATTAAATATAGTGTGATATATAGATTTACTACTGCGTAGCCGTTACAATAGCTACAGCCAACTTCAGGGCGGCCAAGAAGTTTGGCGAGAATTTACTGGTCAACCGCACGCCTAACCTTATTGCGTAAGTGAGTATGAACAATCGACCAATCACATACGAGATGAAAGACGTGACGTGGATTTCCGTCTTACGTGATTGGTCGATTGTTCTCTTTGTCCTTTGCCTTGCAGGCTGCACTCACGCAATAAGGCTGCAGTAGTAGGTAAACTTGTACTACGACTCTGACCGTTATTCCAGTATGGCGCTGTGACCTTACCATACCTAACCTATACCTAGAATATTGTTAGTTCTAGTAATATCATATTAATATTGGTATTTTTTCTTCTAGCTGACAAAATGTCTGACGTTAAGAAGAACTTGCTGTTATTCTTCGACCGGCCGTTGGAGCCGTGCTACATACAGAAGGGTGAAGACAAGGCTGTCTTTCAAATCCCTGATGATTACTTTGTAAGTTTTACTTGTGAAGACTCCTCATTAAATAATCATCCTCATCTGCTAACAGTAATATTGGTGCCGATAAAGTTACTTAGACCCGGTTTTTCGAGGCTGAATTAACGCAAAATGAGTGTGTGACAAATTGTCAAGAACGCGTTAACTGCTGTGATTGGTTGAATGAATTTTCAAAAGCCAATCACAGCAGATAACTGGCGATTATTCGTCAATTACGTTAGCAGCTCGATAATCGAGTTTTGGGAACCCGGGGGTTAGTTATCCATATGAGATGATTTATATTTCAAATGTAAAAAAAAAACATTGTAAAAATAGGTACCTCTTTATAAATTAACGAAATAAATAACGTTACCTAGATAGTTATTCTAGTAAGATATATTCAAGATGGACCGCGACCTAACAACGGTTAGCCGTTAGCTAATACGAATTTGTCATCAATTTTGTACCATCTACATTTCGGCACTCAACATCTTTAGGTAAGTATGCCAAAGTGTTAGATTTAATTTTCCAACACAATGGTCTTAGATGAATGATCAAAAGTCTGTAATTCTGTGTGGCTGAAATTTAGCAAAGAATCTTCCTTTAAAGGCACTCCTTACATGTCATTGAAGGATGCATATTCTTTACAGTCCTTGGACTTTTATCCTTGGATATCCCAACTATATTAAATTCATTTTCCCAGCCCGAAAAATACGAGTCGCTAAAGACCACCATCTCCAACCGCTTTGGCACCGATGATAGCCGCATCATTCTGGTCACCAAAATCACGCTACCCAACCTCGAAGACGCTATGAAACTGAAATACAACGACCAGTTTTCGCTGTTTATCCCTACGCATCGCATCATGGCTGCAAATCTCATCGACAGCTTCTTAAGTAAGTGCAGGACAGATGAGGATATAGGTTCTTTGTCTAAATATAGCTCAACAAGCATTAAGAGTAAGTTATCTCAATCATTCTTACCGAGCTGACAGTCAGCTCGGTAAGAATGATTGAGATAACTTACTCAAAAAAATACCTTTTTTCAGGCCTTTTACCAGGCCTTTTTGTAAAACAAGAGGTTTTACAAAAAGTCCAGGTAAAAGGCCTGGTACTCTACAATTAGGTAACACCCACCTTCTACCACAAAAGAAAACAGGGGAACCCGTGCAAGAACATTTTGTTGTGTTTTTAAACAGAACAGATAGATGGAAGAATACCCTGCAGAAAATCTGCAATCTATTTTTAATTAAATATATATAGTTGATCTACAATCACAAAAGGAAGAAAAGTAAAGGAATAATTTTCTGTCTTTCAGACTTATTTGATCTGATTTACTTTTGAAATTGCCCTATATAACATGTCATCGATCTCACCAAATGGATGAGTTCTATTATAGACAGAAGATATCTCACACCAGGAAGACGTCAAAGACACAGCCCATGGCAGGGAGTGACACACACTTATTGACATACTGTCCTTATATCGCAGAGATGCCTGACATAGAAAGCCTGCAATCCTTGTGCGCGTACTGTCAGCTGAGGATCAACCCCTACATGTTCAACTACTGCCTCTCCGTCGCTATAATGCACAGGTACGGCTGTCATTTATTGCGACACACGCATTTTTGCTAGCACATAACTTCATATAAGGCCCTACCACTGCCCATGATTTTCGCAACTGTATATAAAGTTATAGGTACACTTTGTGGTATATATGGTTTCTAACTATTACCTATGAAGTCCCAAGTTATTTTGTCATAGAATTCACGTAAAATAATGTATCTACCAGTTTCTTTTTCAATGCAAAAAAGTTAAATCAAATATCAAAAAACCCGGCTGCTTCAAAAGCGAACTAAAAAGTCGTAAACAAGGAAAAAAACATGCTGTGCAGGCGGAGGATACACCAGATTTTGGTCAGCCAGCCCGCAAATATGTATGACTTTTTAGTTCGCTTTTGAAGCAGTCGGGTTTTTACCCGACTGCCGAAAGAGGGTAATGTGTTTATCAGTCTATTTACCCGACTGCCGAAGGAGGGTAATGTGTTTATCAGTCTATGTATGTATGTATATATGTATGTATGTATGTTTGTTCCTATATGGCGTTCCAGAGACCAAACGCGTTGGCCGATTTTGATGATTCATACGTCAATCGATTCGTCTTAAACCTGCGAGTGTCATAGGCTACATTAAAATTGGACAATAGAAAAATTGGACAATAGAGAAATGATACCAGCTCGCGCGTATGTATCCTCCGACTGCACAGCATGATTTTTTCCTTGTTTACGACTTTTTAGTTCGCTTTTGAAGCAGTCGGGTTTTTTTATTTTTTGATATTTTGATTTAACTTTTTTTATTTATACCTTTTTAGTTAGTTTTTTTTTGAATTAGATACATTTAAACATAATACATTTTGAAATCACCTCTTAAAATCCTTTATTCTGATACCCCACACGAAGGGATTGGAAAAAAAAATTGGGCCCCCACAATATGGCACACAAAATCTGCCATTTTTCTATTGTCCAATTTTAATGTAGCCTATGACACTCGCAGGGTTAAGACGAATCGATAATAATTATGAATCATCAAAATCGGCCAACGCGTTTGGTTTCTGGAACGCCATATAGGAACAAACATACATACATACATAGACTGATAAACACATTACTCTCCTTCGGCAGTCGGATAAATATGTTTTAATAACCGAAAATTAAAAAAAAACAAAAGTAGCAGAAGATATAATAATATGGAACGCAAAGGGAATGAGGGAAAGTTCAGACTTTTTTCTGTTTCTTACTTGGTCAGGTTCATATTTTAAAACGACAGCACTGTCTCTTTTAACTTTTTATACTTTAGGTCTAGCAGTAACCTTAATGTGAACATTCCAGGCCCGACACCAAAGGCATCAACTTCCCGTCATTGGTTGAAACCTTCCCTGACAAGTTCGTAGACCCCAAAGTGTTCCAAGAGGCTAGAGAGATCAGCAACGTCTTCACTCCTGAAAACAGGGTAAGGAAACAACAAGTCACACACATACTGAAGTTTAAGAAACCCGGAAATTTTATAGATCCATGGAAAATCCAAAAGAGTTTTAAAAAAGGAACCTTGAATGCGAATTCCATATTAGTAAAAAAAAAAAGTCCCCTGTCAAAGGTGCTTCAGGCTCCATTTTGGCCATAATAAAATGTCGTTTTTAACACTCATCCCAGTCCAAAAATCACACGTACTTTTTTCGCCCAACAGATTCCGATCGTTATCCCAGTAAACTATACTGCGAACGATACGGAACCAGAACAGCGGTTGGCCTACTTCCGAGAGGACATCGGCATCAACCTCCACCACTGGCACTGGCATCTGGTGTACCCCTTCTACTCCGCTAACCGCTCCATCGTCGACAAGGATAGGAGAGGAGAGCTGTTCTACTATATGCACCAGCAAATTGTCGCCAGGTGAGTCACACTGGCGCCTGGTGTCTGGTGTACCTTCATCTGCAGACGCTCCATCCTCAACGAGGACAGGAGAGGAGAGCTGTTCTACTAATACTGAAAGCTGTTCTAGTAAAGGCTCACTTTCATCGGCTCCGGCTACACTGACGCGGTGACAACATGCATTCTGTAAAAATCCAATATGGCGGACTTTCAAGGATGGTGCACCAATTATTTTTTATGCACCCCTAGGATATCGGCTCAATTATTATGCATGCATATATATACATTAATTTATGCATCCTAAAAAGTTGTATTTTTTGTTAATTATTTATTTAAATATCTAAATGTATATAATACTTTTCGCGTCAGATACAACATGGAGCGCATGTGCAACGGTCTGAAGCGCGTGGCTCCCTTCATGATCTTCAGCGAACCTATCACCGAGGGATACTTCCCTAAGCTCAACTCAACGGTCGCCGGTAGGGCGTGGCCACCAAGGTAATCCTTTAGAACTAGCATTTTACAATCATTTAGAACTAGCTTCTGCCAGCGTTGTCTCTACCAGTCGAAAAGTCTTGCTTTTATATTAAATAAATTACAAAAAAGATCCAATATGATATTTATGTACAAAGATTGCATGTTAAATGTGGGTTAGTGCACAACCCTTTTTGTCTGAATCTAGGCGCTACATATAATGAAGCTCTTAGCTTCAGAAAAATACAATCAACATCCTAGTAAAAAATCTAGTAAATCCTTGGTTCTGTGAATTCTGAACATGATCTGAGCTAATAAAGTAACCATCTCTGGTTGAAAATCAAATTATTGCCTGCCTGTTTCTTTCCTCTAAAGCTACTCTTCCGCCTTTGTCGGTTGGAGATAGTCCACTCCCAAGTGCTGTATTTTCTGCGTCTACAAGTCCATGCTGTTATGTGTTCCAGGTTCTCTGGCACTACACTTAAAAACCTGAACCGTCCGGAGCAGAAACTCACGTATCAAGTCTCTCAGCTGGATATCTGGAGGGACCGCTTCGTGCATGCTGTCGAGAGCATGTTTGTCAAAATGGTCAGTTCACTTCAATATTTTACGTAATGTGGAGACTTTGCAAATAGGGTGACTCCTTAAAAATTCTATTTGGGCTGTCAGTTAAATTACCAGAAAATCTTGGGCCCAATATTTTTTCCTTTCGTAAACTAAAATGATGATGGTTCAGTTCGTTGAAATTTCGCGTGACGTTACACCTTGGTTGACTTTATACTTAGAAGTAACGTCAGAAGTCCCTTATGCCTGAACATTGACTTGTTTATTCAATTTTAAAACATTTTCCCCAATCGATTGAGCTGATAATTTGCATATATGTTAGGATAATAAAGCACGGTTAGCTAAGATCATTCTAAAGTTAATATGGCCGACACTTTTAGATGGCAGACCTACTATTTTTAAGCACCTGTAATATGGGTATCAAATGAAAAGAAGGAATCCGAAGGAATACCGAAAAAATCTTATTTCAAACAGTTTTTTTAATTATTATTTTTTCCCTTCTAGCCCGATGGCCGCCAAGAAGCCCTTGATGAGGAGAGTGGCATCGATATCCTGGGCAACATGATGGAGGCGTCCATGATTAGCCCCAACAACGAGTACTACGGTGACTTGCACAACCTGGGACACGACTTAATCGCCTACATCCACGACCCTGACAATCGCCACTTGGTAAGTGCAGAAAAATATTTGTTATTTGACCATTTTATCAATAGAAAGATTAAAATAGAATACTAATAGTAAAAATAGAATTAAATTTGATCGAAAAACGAAAGAGATATAACAATTTAAAGAAAAATATCTGTCCCTTGCTACGAAAACGCTGTTTTGGCAGATATACATCTGCCAAAACAGCGTTTTCGGCGTCGTGCCACATGACGTCATGTGGCACAACAGACTTCTCTTTCTAATTCTTAACTTTGACCCTTTATAACTTCGTCTCTGATCGAGATATTTTAATAAATCTTTCATATTTGTTTTTCATTAAAGTTAATAAGTATTTCATTTAGCAAATAAAAAATGACATGCGTATTTCATATTGTAAGACTGGTTGGAGACCTGACTTCCAGGCTCCCGACTGGCTGTAGTGAATGGCAAAGATCTAAGAATGACAACTGCAAAAAGACGAAAAAAAATCTCTTGTATATATTGTTCTATTGCTACCAAGGGTTGTCTAAACTAAGCCAAACTAACCTCTATTATTTTCTCGTTAAGGAACTTAACGGCGTGATGGGTGACACAGCCACAGCCATGCGCGACCCCGTGTTCTACCGCTGGCACTCCTACATCGACAAACTCTTCCAACTATACAAGGGCAAACTCAACCCATACACTGATGATAAGGTAAGGAATATTCACTCACAGAACCTGTGGCGACCGAGTTCACCAGACGGTGTTGTGTCTGGTGGACACAAGATCGATCCTATTCAATGGAAGTTTGCTGGACTTTACACAAAGTCCAGCAAACCTCTCCATACCTCTATATTCCAGAGATTTCCTTATTTATTTTTTTACTCTTCAAAGTTCTTTTAATGTTTAGTTTCTGCCAGAATTTTACCCCCTCCTATTAACCGACTTTAAAAAAAAACAGGAGGGAGGTTCTTAATTCGGCTGGTTTTATCAAAATCTTTACCTATTGAACCCCGATTTTGATCATTCTTTTGCACAATTCCAGCTGGATTTCGCCGGCATCTCCGTATCGAGCATCAGCCTGGAGGGTGACGCCGGTACCAACACCATCGATACCTTCTGGGAGCAGAGCACCGTGGATCTAAAAAGGGGTCTGGACTTCTCGCCCACTGGCTCTATGCTGGTCACGTTCACGCATCTGCAGCACAAGGACTTCAACTATGTGTGAGTACTAACTGTACAAGTTCATCATCATCAAATAGCAGGCCACGGCTGTAATTAGGCCTCATGTAGTGCGCATCTCGTCCAACCTTTTATTTGTAACAGCACACACCAATTATGGACAGTATTACACGAACCATTGAGTTGAACACTTCTCTTTTATTTCGATTACATCACTCTAATACGTGGCGACCCTTAGCCAGCAATAAAAATTTAGCAACTTACGTGCAAAGCGAAGACGTCTATAGTTGAAGAAATCATGAAGATTTTTACTGATAGAAGTTTGTGAAGACGGACAAATTTGAAGAAACAAAGCAAGGAAGATTAATATATATATATATAGAAGAAACCAAATCCAAGAATTATTTTGAGGAGGTGAAAACATTGAATAAGAAGACAGAAAAAAAACATTGCTGCTGGGTGCTGGGAGTATGCTCAAGCCTTATGATGAGAGGATATGCAGGGTGCCGGGAGATAAATCGTTCGGGTTCGATATGGAGCAGGTGGGAGTCAATTCGAGTCCAATGCTGAGGAGTACGTCCATCCACGCCACGTGAGACGCCGTGACCTACATATACGTGGTCAGTACAATACGTACCTACTGCAATGTAAGTTTTATACTGCTAACATTATTTCTAGAATATTTCATAATATTGTAATTAGATCATGCTGTATTATTTTATATTTCGATTTGGGGAATAGGAATTGCCCAACAATTGCAAGATTTGCACGCTTAATTAAAATATATAGTAAACTGGATTGTATTTTGACACAGTTGAACCAAGAAATCAAAGATCGCAAGCTAGACAAAGAAAGTTTCAGAAAATAAAGGGTTAACTTTCTTTAGTAGATAGTAGTAGTCAAACTAGTTCTAAGGATTTTACAGAACATTCAAATAGTGCTACAAAAATGGCTGACACATTCGATATTAAAACTGCAATTGCCCTGTTGCCAGTGATGAATGGCCAGGAGCAGGTGACAAATCAGCTTATTGATGGTATCTTGCTATATAGCTCGCTTATCAATGATGGCAGTAAAAGTTAATTGATACAGTTTGTGTTAAAAACGCGCCTCTCGCCTAGTGCAAAATTGCGTCTCAAAACTACTTACACAGATATTGAAAGTTTAATAGAAGATATTCGCAGTTATTTGTCACCGAAAAAATCGTTTGTAGCTGCAATTTCCCTGTTGCCAGTGATGAATGGCCAGGAGCAGGTGACAAATCAGCTTATTGATGGTATCTTGCTTTATAACTCGCTTATCAATGATGCCAGTAAAAGTTAATTGATATAGTTTGTGTTAAAAACGCGTCTCTGGCCTAGTGCAAAGTTGCGTCTCAAAACTACTTACGCAGATATTGAAAGTTTGATAGAAGATATTTGCAGTTATTTGTTACCGAAAAAATCATTTGTAGCGAAAAAAACATTTTAGTCGAAAAAATCATTACAAACACAATTGTTTAGGGCTACTCAAGGCCATAGGAGTATAGTCAAATTCGGTACAGAGATCGAGGACTTGTTTGTGAATCTTACGATTGCTCAGGCTAACGGTAAGCGTTATGCATATGAGGTTTTGCGTTTGCTCAATGAGAAGACTGCAATCAAACGGTTTAGCGATGGTTTGGCCGACAAGCGGCTCAGCACCATCATTGCCTCACGACAGTTTGCATCGTTGTCTGAAGCTATTACGACTGCGGTAGATGAGCAATCCATGTCTGTCCAGCCACAAGATCAGGTTATGCAATATAGGGCTATCCAGAACTATAAACGTGGAAGCTTTAGAGGTTCACGAGGCCGAGGAAATAATCAGTATTATAACAACAATAAAACTTATAATCATAATTATAATAGAAATAATGAAAATAGCACAGGTCAAACAACTTCATACAGTGTAAATCGAGGTAAACAGTCAGGTGGTCAGCGTCAGCATTTTTGCGGACGTCCGGTGCGTAGTCAGCGTGTTCAGTATAACGCGCAACAGTCCAATGTCAAAGACAACTTGCACAATGATCACGCAAATACTCATGAAAACTTAGAATTTTTTCGTACCTAAACCGAACACTCATTCAATTCATAGTTTTAGTCATTTTTGTATTTTAATTGTCAATTTAAAAACAGTAATGTTGATATTAATTTACTGATTGATAGTGGAGCAAGCTTATGTGTGCTTAAGTGTGAATGGTTGTCGCGGCATAGGCATTTATTGAATTTAGAAAAACAGAATATGATAGTTATTAAAGGAATTAGTGGTAATTTAGAATCTATGGGATATATTTATTTAGATATAATAAATAATGTGACTTTTGGTCAAAAGTTTCACATTTTTTAACAGTTATCTTACGCCGCAGAAGGTATACTTGGGCAGGATTTTTGTGAGCACTATAACGCGGTATTAAATTATAAAAATGGAACTCTGAGTTTAGAAACTCGAGACCAGTCTGTTAGTGTTCATGTAAATAGGAATTTGTTTACAATTCCGCCTCGTTGCGAAGTAATTAAACACATCCCGACGTCACACAGCAGTGATTGCGTCATTTTGTCCAAGGAAATTTATAAAGGTGTGTTCACAGCGGGTATAGTGTCGAAGCCACATAATGGACTTATTCCTGTTAGGATTTTAAATACAACTGATTGTTCGGTTAATATAAATATTTCAGATTTAATTATTAGCTGCCTAGATAATTTTTATGTATGCAAGTTTGACAATGATAGTATATCTGTGGATAGAGTCAGAACTTTGCTTACTACTTTACAACTATATACTTATTTAAATAAAGAGGAGCAAAGAGGCATTTAAAACTTATGTGCCAAATATGCCGATGTTTTCCATTTGCCAGGGGATACGCTCACTAATACTCATTTAATAGAGCATTCAATTAAACTAAAAGAAAATGTGTCTCCAGCGTACGTGAAGCCTTATCGATTGCCTAAAGTATTGAAAGGCGAGGTACAAAGACAAATAGATGAAATGGTTAAAAACGATATCATTGAAGAGACTATTTCAGAATGGTCAAGTCCAGTTCTATTAGTACCTAAAAAGATAGATAGGTCAGGAGAAAGGAAATGGAGACTTGTAGTGGACTATCGCCATCTCAATAATAGGATACAGGATGATAAGTTTCCGTTACCTAACTTCACTGAGATTCTAGATTCGCTATCTAATAACATCTATTTTTCAAAATTAGATGTCAGTCAAGGTTACTATCAGCTGTCTTTAGAAGAAAAGTCTAGGAAGTTTACTGCATTTACAACAGACAAGCAGTATCAAATGAAACGATGTCCAATGGGACTTAAGACATCGCCTAGTGCTTTTGCTCGTCTCATGACAATAGCAATGTCTGGGTTAAATTATAATCATGTTTTCTACATCAAGATGATTGTATTGTCGTAGGAAATTGTCTTGAAACGCAAAACAAGAATCTTATAAAAAAAAAAAATGCCTAAGAAGAGTGAATTTGAAACTTAATCCGCTGAAGTGTGAATTTTTACGTAAAGAAATCGTTTATTTAAGACATACGATCACTTCAGAAGGTATAGTTCCCGATCCATCAAAGCTAGAATGCCTGCAAAAATACCCTGTCCCGCAGAATGTAGAGGAAGTCAAGAGATTTCTTGCATTTGCTAACTATTATAGGCGTTTTATTCCAAAGTTTGCCGACATAGCCTATCCATTGAATGCGTTATCTAAGATAGATGTAGCGTTCGTGTAGAGTGATGAATGGGAGCGAGCATTTTACAAGCTAAACCAGATCCTTATTAGTCCGAATATACTTGACTATCCAGACTTCAGCGACAATAATACTTTTACGTTACAAACTGACGCATCAAAACTAGGATTAGGCGCCGTGCTGTCTAATAGTAATGGGGACGAGAAGAGACTCGATACCCTGTGATTGAGTTAGAATTACTTGCTATTGTTTGGGCGGTTCGACATTTTAGACCTTATTTATATGGGAAAAGTTTTACATAAAAACAGACCATAAGCCGTTGATTTATCTATTTAATATGACCGAAGTAGGTTAG
>CATKRY010000250.1:0-34870 GCA_949775005.1 Orthosia gothica | reverse complement strand
ATAGAACATAGAACATGGCGGTGCAGAGCTGCAGCATCCGCTTCTCTGATATTACAAAACCGAGGGAGTAGAGGTAGGTTGACAGTGGGAACTAGGGGAGATAATAGGGGATTGTACTGAATAAGAATTATAAAAGGTTAAGATCGACAAAGAGAGTTTACCTACTGGTTTGTTATGAAATATATACCTACAATAACTGTTACTTACTTATTATTATTAGCAAATTGTCATCTACCGGTCAGTTAGTTACGTTAGTAGTTCGCAGATTGTTATGGTAAACTTGCAGATTTTGACCTAATTTTCCAAATTGAAATACGGTAGCTTTGGTTTGATTATGAAAAGATCTTGAAATGAGTTTGTAAAGTGATACCAACAAGAGAAAAATAAGCAATTCTCTCCCCTCCCAGTTGATTTAAAACCAGTAACAGCATAAATACTATAGTTATTAATATGTATACAACAAATACCAATGTCAAAATAGTAGAAAATATTGCACGATCAGCATTTAGATGGTTACAAACATAGATGGCACCACATACCTAACCTTAGGTTACATATCATTAGCATTTACTATTATTACTTTATAAAAAATCTTTATACCTTACATTTATCCTCTTAAATATAAGTTTAATTTACTCTTCCTATTTTACTATTTTTGTAGTTTTAAGTTAGTAGTGCCATCTATGTAAAGTTAACTGAAACTATTGTGTATGCAGATCTGTCATGACCTGACTACCGCCTCTTCTAAAATTACCAAAACTTCTGTCGCTTCCGAATCTTCTGTCGCTTCTGCTCCGTGAGCGGAGTCCCAATCCAAGCCCTGCGGTTGTCGAGAGTATACCCCCGATTAGATTGCCACTAGCATTAAGAAGCCCTACTAATATAGAAAGGGCAAACACCATATAAATTTTTGTATCTTACTGCTATGCAAACGTTTATGTTCAATAAACTATTTATTATAAACAGCCTAAGCATGGGTCAATAACTTTGAAAGATAAATTTATAGCACAGTATAATAAATAGCACAATATTCTTAGGCTTAGCTTTGGATGCTAAGCTTCAGTGTGGCCCACATATAGATAGATTGTGAAAAGCGTAATTAAACAGACATAGAGACAGCCCGTTTAGTGTAGGTAAGCTTTTTTCATAGTGTAATGTCGTACGGTATTCTGTTGTGCGGCAATGTAGCCGACATTCTGACAATCTTTGTTTTGCTGAAAAGAGCTGTTCGAACAATTTATAAATTAAGCCCGAGACACTCTCTCAGAGAGAAATTTAAGGAGATCAATGTAATGACTGTGCCTTCTCAAGCATATTACAAATTAGATGATTCTATTCAAGATAAAAATGCTTGGAAACATGTTGATCCTGCTCCATATCCACAATCTGTAGTGTAGACAAAATCAAAACTGGTTAATTTGTATCATATTCATAATTATAGTAACGCTTTATTTTAGTTTTTTTTCTTCTCTTTTTTTTTAAATAGACTGTTCCGTTGTTATTGAATAAGGTAATTTACCTATTTTTGCAATATTTGTAAGTACGTGAGAACCATGTTCCTATTAATCAAGTGAAGGAATTTACCTGTTAGTGCTTGTAATACTGTAATGCAGACTCGGCTGCACACATTTATCCACAATAGCTATACAAAATACTTTATACCTATATGTAGTATAGTAGTGCTGGGTGCATTGTCCTCACGTATTGGCATTTATTCATGTATGTGCTAATGTAAATATTGTAAAACATTTTTATTTTTAAAAGAGTAAGTATGGAGTTTCTTGTGCGTTCTTCTCCATAACAAACTACTTTTCCGAATGCACGGTAGAATCAATGTTTATTACTTGTAAATTTTAATTTTAACGTTCAAAAGTGCCGTTTAGTGGCCTATAGTTGGAATAAATATATTTGACTTTGACTCAGAATATTTATGAAAATCTTTTATTAGCCCATAAAAATGTAAAATTGTTTAAAAAATACAGTGATATCCACAACATAAATACAAGGAACAAACACAAGTTTGTGGTACCTACAACAAGGCTCAAGAAAATAGGTGGATCGTTTAGATGTCAATGTGTACGCTTTTATAATATGCTTCCAAGCCACGAACAAGATCTAAGCCTTGATAAATTCAAATCATTTATATAACCGCTGCTATGTTGGATGCCATGTTGATGAAGTTTGTTTTAACAACATCAGATACGCTGATGACATAGTGCTGCTGAGCGCATCAATAGGGGGACTCAGAGAGCTAATAAGCATTTGCGAAACGTACGCTCATGCGCATGGCCTTAAGTATTACGTCAAAAAGAGTCAGCTTATGATTTTCAATGCAGGTTCTAAGTGTCCAGCGGAGCTTCCTCCAGTAAGGCTATTTGGGGTACCCTTGGAGCGGGTACTTTGTTTTAAATATTTGGGCCATATTGTGACGTCTGACCTGAAGGACGACGCTGATATTGAGCGAGAAAGGAGGGCGCCGTCGGTAATGGCGAATATGATTGCCCGCATATTTGCTCGTAGCTCCAAGGATGTGAAAATCACCTTGTTTCGAGCCTACTGCACATCTTTTTACACGAGTACTCTGTGGGTATCATATTTGCAGAAATCATACAGCGCTCTTCGCGTTCAATATACTAACGCGTTGAGGGCACTGCTGCGGCTGCCTCGCTTCTGCAGCGCATCGGGAATGTTCGCGAACGTCCGCATTGACGGTTTTTATGCCAGCATGCGCAAGAGGGCGATCTCAATGGCGAGTAGAGTGCGGGGCAGCGGCAACAGTCTTCTTAGCGTTGTTGCCAACAGGTTGGACGGCCCTTACATGCGGCAGTGGCGGGCCTTGCTTGCACCTGTATACCGGGCTTGGGGCAGGTAGAAATGTAAGATAATTATCATAGTTGTTTTTTTTTGTAATATTATTATTTTGTTTCACAATTTATATAATATTAATTATTAATATTTTGTAATTTTTATAACATTCTACAATTAGCAATTATACATTTGACATTGTTTTATACATTTCTGACATTTTTATAATTTGTTGGTCCGTTTTAATTTTTTCTTTTAATTGAGTTTTTGACTATTTTAATTTTAATTATTCATTATGTTGGGTTTTATCTGTTTTATAATTTGTTGTATGTGTAACTATGGACTGGAATTGTGTCTGAAAAATAAAAAAATAAACGTAAGTTGTGCCACAAAGCGTTTTATATCGTTAAAGATTAGGTTGAGGACATTAAGGCTTGGGATTGAGCTGCTCCATTTAACAATTAATAATATATTTTTAATTTTTTGCTTCCTGAATTTTGTTTTATTTTTGGTTTTCTTGCATTGACAAGAATATTTAGTTTTTGAACTATTATATAATTTTATTTTAATTTTAGGGAATGTGAAGACTATGTGGTTTATTTTTTGTTTTAATTTAAATGTTCCTCAGTTAGTTTTTAATCATGCTCTAGCAGTTTGAGTGGGTTATGTGGCCTACCCGAATGTCCTTTCTTTGGTATTTTTCGTCGAATCGTTGAGCTGCACGGTTATTGACAATTGCGTGCACTGACTGGACAGGTCCACTCAATCTGGCTAGTTCTTTCCTTAAAAGACCATTTCAGACATCAATCTACATTGTCGTCACATGATCTATCCAAGATTAAGTCTGGACTTTAAAAGAGACTATGACCTCTGAGTTTGTTTCGGCCTTTCTTCTCAAAGTAGTCAGATATGAAACGCCGACATCATCTTGTTTTAAAAAATATGATCGACATGTAAAAGTGTTTGTATAAACCAACTTACAGAAATAATAAAATCATTGATCATTTTAATTAAAAAAAGTCAATTAAATGCAATGAAATGATTCGATTTAAAGCAAAGAAACAACTCGATTAACATCAATGAAACAACGCTATAACCCTGTGTCTGAACCTGTTTGCTTGTAAACCTCACACTCTTTCTTTGTTAAACGAGAAATATATAGGAATCTCGAAAGTAAACGGAACCACTGCTTAAACACTAAATATGAATATATTATTGGATTCAACTTGGCACAGAAACTGGAGCTACTTCTTAGAAATCAAATATTTAACTTAGCATGTTTCACTAACTTTCTATTCCCTAATAAGGGAACTTGGACTTAACACTCTGAGCAACTGATGATCAATGCTCGTGCCTTCTCTGTATAAGAAGAGGCTTTTGTCCATCAATATGAAATTTACAGGCAGATTATTATGAAGATTCACCTCAAAAATACAGTTGTTGTTACTGGAACGACCTCGACTATTGCTTAACGGATTCTGATTTTATATATGTTATTATTTTTATATAAGTTTTGTAGCCGGGGAACGAGTGTATGTGAAACGCAGTTGCTTGGGAATCACACTATAATCACATTAATCACACAGATACAACGTTTTCCAAATCACATTGTAGTGTCACAGAGTTCTTATGTTAAAAAGCGCGTGCACATTAGCTCCCGCACGGGTAGCTTACATTTCACCTACTGCCAAAATCTCCGTTACTCTACTATACCGCGGACGCCCTCCTACGGGTGGCAGGGTAACCATTTAACCATTCTGGGTTGCCTGTTTATAATCTACCGAACGCTATACACTCCCCCTTGAGTCCTAGAGAACGTCCCCACTCGTGAACGAACCGGACGAACATGTTTACGTGGACGCCCTCTCTGACGTTTCGTAACTACGGGACGAGGAGGCGTACTGTCCTGTCCCAGTTATGAAACCAAGTGATACATGATACTTCCCTAACATACTCTCAGGACTATCTATATTTGCTATAAAATATGCTGTGGGTTCGCCCTTTTTTGCAATGCCTTACGGCCCGTCTTTCTTAGGAATGAACTTAGCAGTTATGTTCTTTGCTGCATTGCTAAGAACGTGTGACTTCAACAATACTTGATCTCCGACCTCGAAGACTTTCGGCAGGTGCAACTTACTTGTCAGCACATTCCTTTCGTCGGTCCTGTTGTACTTCAACCCTTTCTCTAACCGCAATTAAGATATTAACAAAACTTTTCAAATAAGAAGTCATTTGCGAAACAAACTTATCCTTACTAAGTATCGAAAGAATGTCGTGTTGTACGTCAAGGGGTGAGCTAATCTCTCTGGCGAACATAAAGTACGCTGGTGACGCACCTGGGGGGTGACCACAAGCTCTTAGAGTAAGGTTATTTTGAGTGTGTGTAAGGGACAGATGTATATGACGTGTATACTCTGTCCCTTACATATATATACTCTATATATACTATATATAGAGTATATATAGAGAATATAGAGTATATATATGTAATGTATACTCTATATCTCAAAATAACCTTTCTCTAAGAGCTTGTGGACACCCCCCTGTAGTCTGACAAACCGCGAAATGCATGGCAAATCTTATCGCAGTTAGGTAATGCGGCCATGAAAAATCGTCTGTTTCAATTAAGCGTTACAGCTAGAATTTCAATCCCAATTTATGCGGTCAGACAAACATACACTGCTCCATAACAGCGAATACAAATTGAACGCCATTGTCCGACACAATGCGTCGAGGAAATCCGTAACGGAGAAAACCCTCTTCAATGAATTTACGAGCACACGCCTCTGAAGTTTCCTCCATCAAGGCGTACAATTCAGTCCAACGCGAAGCAGTGTCTTCTACCAACAATAGGCAACGTTTTCCATTATCTCCTACAGGAAACGGACCAAATAGGTCAATGGCTAACACTTCTCCCCTTTGGTTCAAAACAGGTGTCTGTAATAGACCGAGATGGCTACCAATATTATAAAAAGGAAAGATTTTTTTGTTTGTACCGAATAGGCTCAAAAACTACTGGATCGGTTTTAAAAAAAAATCACCTATGGACAGCTACATTATTCCCGCGTAACATAGGCTATAATTTTGAAGGGAGCGAAGCTGCGGGGTTCAGCTAGTTTATTATACACTTTATTGTACACCACAAAAACATACAGGACAAACATTTGTGGGCAATGGGCGGTCTTATCGCACAGGGCAAACTCTTACAGACAACTTTTATACCGTTACCGAGATTTATACCGTTGACACGTTGCGCAAGTTTTGATATACTCTGTTATGGTCCTACGCATGCCTGGGAAATATAAACCTTGAGAGACTCTACTGTAAGTTCTATCCACTATGATGACCTGCTATATCGGTTTCATGACACTCTTTCATAATTTCGAGGCGTTAAGAAGTCGGAACAGCTGTTCTTCACTGTGTACATCGGGTCTGTATCTATACAAAACGTCTTGTTGCAGGAAGTAGCCTCTTTTAGACCAACGTTTAAGACCTATGGTGTCTGGATCAGATGTATCCTCTAGATCACTAACAATTTTCTTAAGTTCCAAGTCATCCAGCTGCGCGCGTCGAAGGTCAGTAGCGCTCCTTGCAGGTAAGTCAATGACAACAGAGCAAACGCCACACTGATCCTTAGTTTCTTCTTTGCAGGTTGGTCAACTAAGCGTATCAGCAATGACAATACCTTTCCAGGCGTATATTGAAACCGAATTTTAAAGCACACCGAACGAGTCTACCTGATGGCTACTTTAAAGTAAGAAGCCACTTTAACGGCTGATGATCGCTACCTCGTGTCCTTCAATGTAGCCTCTGAACCGATTGACAGCCCACACGACAACAAGAGCCTCACGCTTTGTAGTGCTGCAGTTCCTTTCTGCTGGAATAAGGAGACGGCTAGCGTACTCTATAGGGCGTTCTTCTTTACACTCGCCCTGTAACAATACGGTTCCAATAGCGTAGTTGCTAGAGTCCATCCTTAACACAAAAGGCTTACTGTAGTTCGCTGGGCAGAGAATCGGTGCCGATGATAGGCGCTTTTTGAGCTCCTCAAACGCACTAACTTAGTTTGCATCCCAAGACCAAGGCTGGGTACAGCGGAAATGTTTGGTATGAACTTCCTGAACCATGAGCATGTCTGTAAGAAGGTTCTTAGATGGTGTAGTGACGACGGTGCCTGCATATCTAGAACTGCATGGATCTTGTCATCATCCGGTGACACACCATCGTGGGTGATGACATGGCCTAAGTACTTTAATTTGTTTCGTGTGAACACACATTTTTCCCTGTTCGCGCGTAGCTTAAATAAGCTTCAAACAACCTTTCAATCTTTCAAACAATTTATGCAATTTATGAAAAATTAAAAACTTGATAAGTCTAATCTTGTGTTTGAGTGTCACCTGTACATGGCGATTTACTTCGATGGCTAGAATCTTGTTTAAAAGAACGCAGTCAAGCAGTTACGGTAAAGGAGTATTGCTCATCCTTTATGCCTATTTCATCCGGCGTGCCCCAGGGCTCGCACCTCGGACCTCTATTATTTAATTTATATCTAAATGACGTATTCAATATATTTAAACATTCTAAATTTATGCTTTATGCAGATGATAAGAAAATTTATAAAACTATAACTAAACCAGAAGATTGCCTAGAACTACAAAACGATATTAACAACTTGTGTGATTACTGCAAAACAAATTGTCTGTTCCTTAACATAAAAAAATGCAATATTATAACATTTTCTAGAAAGATGAATTCGATAAAATACAACTATAAAATCAATAATGATCATATTAATAGAGTGACTGAGGTGCGGGACCTTGGGGTCCAACTTGACAGTAAACTTGTCTTTGATTCTCAAATTACCACTATGACCAACAAGGCATTTCGCATGTTGGGATTTGTACTAAGAGTTGGTAGGGATTTCAAACATAAGTCAACATTGATCCTTCTTTATAGGACACTTGTAAGGTCAATTCTTGAATATGCTTCAGCGGTTTGGAATCCCCAGTATGCAGTTTATATTGAACAAATTCAAAAATTGCAAAATAAATTTACTAAGCACTTGAGTTGGCGATTTAACTCTGGAACTGATCATACACCTAGGCTTCAGAAATTGGAGGAACGTCGTGCAGAGCGAGATCTAGTACATTTATATAAAATTATTAGAGGTCAATTGGACTCCCCTTATCTTCTCAGCCAAATAAGTTTTGGATGTCCACGATTAAATGCACGCAGGAAAACTCTCTTCCAAATTGGTTTCTCCCGAACCAATTACGGCAAGAATACTTTTATAAAAAGAGCATGTCGTCTGTATAACGACATAATCTCATTAAAAGAAAATCAAGATTTAGATATTTTTCACCTTTCTCTATCCAAATTTAGGTTTTGCATTAGAAATATTTTGGCATATAAATTTAAATAGTAATGTTATACAATAATATAATATTAAATTGTGAATACGTTAAACTATGTGAACTTGTGGTTGTTGTTACACTTAGGTTAATTTAGTTATATATTAATCTGTGGAAACTGTTTCTCGATTTTGTTTAAATAATTGTATGCTTATGTTTGTTATTGCATATGTTTGTTTCCCAAATAAAATAAAATAAAAAAATAAAAATATGATTGGTCGTTTGAAGGCGTCAAAACCCTTTGCTTTGTCGAATTCACTTTCTCAATTAGGCTGCAGTTATGGAGTTTATTTCAGTACTCATCGATGAGCATGACCCATCGGCTCTACAGGAAATAGTTTAGTCTAAATCAGGAAGACGAACACACAGACTTATTTATCGCCAAGGTACGTGCTCTAAGCAAAGTTGTACGGTTACGTGGTAATATGTGGTACGGTTTGCTTAGCCCGCGCATTAGAAAACGCGTAACAAGAGAGTGCGTAAATAGTTTCGACGAACAAATTCATAAGTGTCGCCTAGTTGAAGATTCCCTAAAGGAAACAGGAAAAGAGCAGGCATCTCTATCGAAGTCCCGCGCGCAATCGATCAAGCGCGCAGCGTCGTCGTCGCAGCGGGATGTAGTACCTACAGTCACCGAATCGTTGAGTACCGGCCGCTCCGCAAACGCCGAGACAGCCTAAGGAACACCTAAGGAAAAGAAGCCGTTCTGCGCGTACTGCAAGCGACTCGGTCACCGCAAGGAAATGTGTGAGAAGCAGCGTAATAGTGAAAAGCCCGACAAGTGTGATAACAGTGACAGTAGAAAGGTAAAGTCGAAAAGTGACATAAGTGTGTTACGGTTGTGGTGCCGCGAACGTTATCAAATTGAAGTGTAAAAATGAAGACTTTTGATCAGCCGTCAAATACGACGGGTGATCAAAAGTCGGCATATATTCCATTACGACTCACGACGAAAATTAGGTACGTCTTTAAATTATAACAAGATGGCCGCATCACTGCGAAATTCGAGCGGCATCGGCGCAGCGGGTCTGTCCCAATAGTCCCATTGGCCCAGTCCCATGATGGGACTAGTGGGATAATTTATCCCACTAGTCCCATGGGACTACTGATACTAACATAATTTTAAAATTATGTCCCAATAGTCCCATGGGACAACTGATACTAATATATTTTTTAAATTATGTCCCATTAGTTCCATAGGACAGCAAGTACTGATTAAACGAGTATCATTGCGACGTCGTCAATCGTCGTCATCGTCTACTAATACTTCATGGCAATATTAAAAAAAAAAAACTTTAGCCTTTGTAAATTTCTTATTTATTTTGCGGTGTCAACGTTCAATAGAGTTGCCGCTATTCCCATTACCTTAGGGGGTATCACGTTTTTATATGTCTAGGATCATAGTTTATATGATAATGTAATATAGACATACTAGCACTCCGCCCGCGGCTTTGTTCGCGTGATTTCGTATTTTTTCCTACAGACAACTTTCTTATGTGTACTTTAGTAAAGGCGACTAAAAATAAGCTAATATTAAATGAATAAAAAAGTTAATTCAAAAAAACAAAAAGACCACCAGCTTCAGCGAACTAAAAAAGGTAAACAAGAAGAAAATTCATCAATTTTATAACTCATTGTCATCGGTGTTCGTATCATCTTTATGCCAATGACCTTCAACTTTATGCAGCTGCGCGGGTAGAGAGTTTGTCAGACGATGTGAACTGGGACTTGGACGCTATCAAGGACCGGTCTGATAGATTTGGGCTGTCTGTAAACCCCTCAAAATGTCAGGCCACTGTGATTGGAAATATCGCGCATGATGGGTCCATTGGGGATTAGCTCTCTTCCTCCTATTATTTTTAATGGAACTGTCATGCCCATCAGCCCTAGTGTAAGAGATTTCGGTCTACATCTTGATTCGACGCTAAGCTGGCAAAGTCAGGTTTCTAGTGTCAGTCAAAGGGTCAATGGGACTTTGCGATGCCTGTATCGTCTGAGAAACTTTCTACCTGCAAAAACGAAGACTATGCTTGTGCAGACTTTAATTTTCCCTTTAATCGGCTATGGTGACGTGTGCTACTTAGACTTAAACGCGGTATTACTGGATAAGCTGGATAGGCTCTTAAACAACTGCATCCGGTTCATATTCAACCTCCGGAAATATGACCATGTGTCCAACTGCAGAACTGAACTCAAATGGATGCCCATTCGGCAGCGAAAGAATTTGCGCGCCTTGACTGCGCTTTTCTCTCTACTCAACTCTCCCACACCTCCTTCTTATCTCATACCTCACTTTCAATACCTATGTTCTTCACTCGCTAGGAATCTGCGTTCTTCTAACAATCTTCTTTTGCTCTGTCCTTCACATACTTCTGATTTTGTTCATTCTTCCTTTAATATTCAATCCATTCTTCTCTGGAATGCGCTTCCTCTCGATATCAGGACGGCCACCAGTCAGTATGCATTTAAGCGTAAGTTGCGGCATTATTTTCTAAACGAATAGCAGAGTCGTCTCAATAAGCAACTTACTATTAATTAATTAATATATATTATTTTATATATAGTATTTATTATGGTACCTAAATATTTAAGTATGTTTATTTTAACTATATATTTAAAAACACATATAATAAATTAAAACATAATTACACATTTCAATTATAGGTACTTAAACTCTTCTATTTCTCCTTCATAATTGGTGCCTGCAGTGTGAAGTAAAATTTACTTTTCACATGTACCTAGTGTACTACCCTGCTGACTTTTTCACCGTCGCAATCATATAATCAGTACTTGCTGTCCTATGGAACACATCATCACATCATCAGCCTATTAATGTTCCCACTGCTGGGACACAGGCCACCTCTCTGTGAGAGGGAATGGGCCGTAATCCACCACGCGGGCCCAGTGCAGGTTGGTGGATGTCACATGTCTTCGTATTTTTGGTTCTAGGACATGCCGGTTTCCTCACGATGTTTTCCTTCACCGTTTTGAGAGCAGTGGTGAAGAAATAATTTACATAAAGTAAAGAGCCTGCCTGGGCTCGAACCCACGACCTACAACTTGTAAGTCATGGCCGATACCACTGGGCCACCACTGTCCTATGGAACTAATGGGACATAAATTTAAAAAATATATTAGTATCAGTTGTCCCATGGGACTATTGGGACATAATTTAAAAAATAAGTTAGTATCAGTTGTCCCATGGGACAAGTGGAACATATTAATCCCATTTGTCCCATCGTGGGACTGAGTCACTGGGACTAGTGGGACAGACCGGGCGCAGCTCGGCAAGCTTGGCCCCCGATGCCAAACCACGTCACCTGGCTGCGCAGCCTGTCAAAGTAAGTGTCGGCTCAAGCTAACCCTACCCATGTCGTAGAGGGACATAATAACACTTTTGTTTATAACAAAAGTTTTGATAACGTTAATAATTGTTCAATCTTAGATCGTAATGTAAACGTTTGCGTGCCTTTTTCTAAGCATTAATGATTTGGTTATGATAATGATGTTACTGTAAATAGTAATAAAATTGTGTCTAGTTGTTATGATTCTAATTATTATAACAGTTGTGAGCATACCAAAAATACAAACGTTATTACACCTTTTCGTCGCCCTGTGTTAGATATAGCGTTAGCGTTTTAGGCCATAGTGGCTCTGCTTTGGTAGATTCTGCAGCAAAAAGCTGCATTGCCGGTCACACGCTCTACGCTCTCCTACAAGTAGATTAGGACATCAGTTAATACCGTCTACGCTAATTGTTAGGTTGGCGGATGGTGTTAGTAGGGAAATGAATTTACTAACCACAGAGGTACAGGTGACACTCAAACACAAGATTAGACTTATCAAGTTTTTAATTTTTCATAAATTGCATAAATTGTTTGAAAGATTGAAAGGTTGTTTGAAGCTTATTTAAGCTACGCGCGAACAGGGAAAAATGTGTGTTCACACGAAACAAATTAAAGTACTTAGGCCATGTCATAACCCACGATGGTGTGTCACCGGATGATGACAAGATCCGTGCAGTTCTAGATATGCAGGCACCGTCGTCATTACACCGTCTAAGAACCTTCTTACAGACATGATCATGGTTCAGGAAGTTCATACCAAACATTACCGCTGTAACCAGCCTTGGTCTTGGGATGCAAGCTAAGTTAGTGTGTTTGAGGAGCTAAAAAGCGCCTATCATCGGCACCGATTCTCATCCCTGCGGACTACAGTAAGCCTTTTGTGTTAAGGACGGATTCTAGCACCTACGCTATTGGAGCCGTATTGTTACAGGGCGAGGGAAAGAAGAAAGCCCTACAGAGTACGCTAGCCGTCTCCTTATTCCAGCAGAAAGGAACTGCAGCACTACAGAGCGTGAGGCTGGAATGCTGAGTTGGTAACCCTTTCGGTATGGGCTCGCTCGGCGCAATCACTTTTAAACCTTGTTTGTACTTTTATTTTTTTACTATTCTTCTGTTACTTTGTGATTGTTGTTGTTGTGTCTATGTCGAATAAATGTTTTCTATTCTATTATTGCTGTCGTGTGGGCTGTCAATCGGTTCAGAGGCTGCATTGAAGGACACGAGGTCGTTAGAGGTAGTGATCATCAGCCGTTAAAGTGGCTTCTTACTTTAAAGTAGCCATCAGGTAGACTCGTTCGGTTGGCTTTAAAGCTTCAATGCTTTAACATTCGGTTTCAACATACGCCTGGAAAGGTAATGTCATTGCTGATACGCTTAGTTGACCAACCTGCAAAGAAGAAACTAAGGATCAGTGTGGAGTTTGCTCTGTTGTCATTGACTTACCTGCATGGAGCGCTACTGACCTTCGACGCGCGCAGAAGAAGAAAATCGTAAGTGATCTAGAGGATACATCTGATCCATGAACCAAAAACGCAATCATTAATCCTTCGAGCCGTTTCTGCAGCACTGGTGCCACGATGGAAATCGTACTCGTAAATAACACGATATTTCAATTTTTCCATTTTGTAAACTGACTGACGCAAAGAAAAACCAAAAGAGGAAAACAAATAAATTACGGTTTTCCAAACACAAAAGCATGAATAAATAGCTTTATAAATTTAAAAATTGGAATTCCAAACCAAAGAGGAGATATTTAAGATCAAAGTGGCCAGAACGACAAAACGCCAATTTCATAGGACCTAATATATTTGTTTATGTGTGTTCGCGGGTTACTACGCCGTTCATGAACCGATTTTGATGATTATTTTTTTGTTGGAAAGGAAATATCCCAATAGTATCCTAGAGAAATCGAGGGAGCTCCTCATATATTATAGGCGTACATATAGCGATTTTGGTATGCTCATCAATAATGCAATCATTTGCACTCAGAAAGTATCATTTGGTGAAGTGGAACTGATGAAGAAGACCACAATGGAAACTGGATTTCCGAAATAAAACAATGTATGCTAGTCGTGTTTGGGTTTATTGACAACTTCCCAAACGCCGCCCAGCCGAATCGGATTCGCCGGTTGACCTCTTTTTCGAAGTCGGACCTACCCAACTAGACCGTTTGTCCCAGGTAGACATAATCGTCTACAACTTCGAGTGTAGTCTCCGATCTTGATAGGAGTGGGTGTTACATGGGCATTCACCATTAACTTGGTTTATCCATGTTCATTTTGAGACCCACTCTTTCGGAAGCTCTACTGAGATCCTCGAGCATTTTACTGAGGCTCTCCATGGTCTCAGCCATGACAACTATGTCGTCAGCAAACCGAAGGTGAGTGATGTACTCGCTTTTATCTTCTCGTCCAATTTACCGCAGTGTCTCAAGACAAAAGTCTATGACCAGTGTGTGTTGTCAGTGATCACTTATGGGACCGAGACGTGGTCGCTCATAATGGGCCTTATCAGAAAGCTTAAAGTCACCCAAAGGGCAATGGAGAGGGCTATGCTCGGAATTTACTTGCGTGATCGCATCAGAAATGATGATATCCGCAGGAAAACCAAAGTTACCGACATAGCCCGAAGAATTGCCAAACTTAAGTGGCAGTGGGCAGGACATATTGCTCGCAGAACGGATGGCCGATGGGGCCGAAAAGTCCTGGAATGGCGACCGCGAACCGGAAGACGATACGTTGGAAGGCCTCCCACTAGGTGGACCGATGACCTGGTTAAGGTCGCGGGAAGGCGCTGGATGCTGTGGCGCGGGGTTGGTCAATGTGGCGACGCCTGGGGGAGGCCTTTGTCCAGCAGTGGACATCTTTCGGCTGAAATGATGATGAGCTAAAAGTTTATACATTTTTGGTTTCAGTATTACCCGATCATCTAAGACCAGTTAAGAGAGGAACAGGCATCTTAGCACCTGGTGGAAGAAATACTGCCCTAAGAATTTTAGAAAATATAGTGAGGCACAGATCCCCAATATATATCTTCGTGACAAGTGTCAAAAAGCTGTTGAAAAGATCACAACCATGGTCGACAGCGGACGAAGATTATTATTTAGACCGATTTTAAAATATGTTTCTTTGGAAGAAATATGAAGATTATCGAAGATTCAAAGAATTTGGAGAACGAAGAAAAAATTGGCATACATACAAAAAAAAATTGAATTGTCTCTTTTTCAAATCAAAATAATAGCTTTTAGTAACATATTTACGGTAGGTACGTAAATAAAAAACAACAAAATAAGTACCTATATTCTTGCAAATAAATAAATTTAATAGAAAACCATGTATGTATGTTCTGGGTAATCTCCGAAATGGCTGGACCGATATCGTCTTGGCATTCACTGGCAGATAGATGATGTTATAATAATAATAACCTTGGCAACCCCTCAATTGTCAACATGTAAAATTTTTTCCTGCACTATTTATTTAATATCAAAATACAACCATCAAACTTAAAAACATTATACAACAGAAGAAACCAGATCAAAAATACCTATTTATAACATTCAGTTTGATAAATCCACAACAAATCCAATAGAAGTTCAGAAAATTACTTGAAACCAGTTGACGCCGTCACTGACAGACGTCAACCAAACAATTTATAGAATGGAAAAGTGTAAGGAAAAAGCTATATAATGTTGACGAGAGCAGCTGCCTGTCGCGCACGCCATCCACCCCCAGACTCGTTGCTCAGCTCCGCCTCGCCGCCGCCGGACCTCGGATCACTAGTGTCATCGGCGGCTACAGTTGCGTCGAGCTCGAGCGACGAGTATTTTTCCCCGCCGACGTCGCCAACACCTGTACGTCGGCAGGGGAGAGGCCGGCCACCGAGGAGCTTGGGATCTAGGGGCCAACCGGCCCCGAGCCGGGTCCCCGCTGCCGGTGGTTGTGTGCAGCGCATGAAATGGACTCAAGGTATGAATGAGAACGTCATGCGCGCATATTACGGGTCAACAGAGGGGGGAACCCACCTCACTGCGTACCGTGTCAGGATGCTGTCTCTGTTTCAGGACCTAGAACCAACCGTCAACGTCTCGGCCCAACGATTGTCGGATCAGGTGCGGGTCATCCAACGTAATCACAGGTTGGACGACGCCGCACTTGATAGGCTGCGCTCAGAAGTGCTGAGCAACCAAATCGTCTCAACCCTGACACAGACCGCGGCACCGCCAGCCACTATTGTGATCCCGCCGCGGTCCAATCATGTTAACGATGAGGCAGATGATAGGATTGCCACAGTAAGTAGCCAGTCCAACGAAAGATTGAGGAGCGCACTGGAAGATGCGCTTCGCGAGTATAGGTCAACACCGACTGAAGTTCGACCCCGATTACCACGGTTGCCTATGCACAAGAAGAATAGGGCGCTGGTGTGTGCTTTGGACTCGCTGCTTAAGAACATCTTTGAAAGCAGCGAGAACCTCGTTGATACGCATTCAATCCTGTATTGCGGGGCTGTTGCGGCATGTCGTTTAGCTAATGTTAAGTTCCGAAATGAAGCTATTCGACCAAAGCCTGCCGTGCCAGCCTGGCAATGCAGGATCGAACAGCGTAGATTCCATACACCTCAGACACCTCTCCTCGACCGAAACTTACAAGTATTTGGGTATGTCGGAAGTGTTGGGCAGTAGTAATGCCGTAGTTGAACAGTACTGACTTGAAGCAACTGCTGAAGGAGCGTTTCTTTGGCCGCCTGAAAAAGGTATTAAATAGCCTTTTGTCAGGTGGAAATAAGGTGCGCGCCTTCAACAGTTGGGTCATGCCGGTTTTGATGTACTCTTTCGGCATACTCAAATGGACTCAGACTGAGCTCGACGCCCTTGATAGGAGGGTCCGGACACTGCTGACCGCAAACCGGATTCATCACCCACGATCATCAGTGATGAGACTGTACATCCCGCGGAAATGAGGGGGTTGAGGCTTTTTAAACGCCAAGACTCTTCACAACCGCGAGGTGTGCAGCCTCAGAGGATACTTTTTAAAAACTGAAGTGGGTATGCATCGGGATGTGGTCGCGTTGACCATGGCTAAAGAGAACTGGCGCAAGCATGTAATACTAACTACTGATGAACGCAAAGAGGTATGGCAAGGCAAGGAACTACACGGACGCTTCTATCGGGCTCTCCATGGGCCCGATGTAGATTTCCAAGCGTCTGTATCCTGGCTACGTTTCGGTGACCTTTTCGGGGAAACTGAAGGTTTTGTCTGTGCAATTATGGACGGAGTTATCCTGACGAATAACTACCGGAGACATATAATGAAGGACGGAACGGTTGACGTGTGTCGGGCATGCCACCGTCCGGGTGAATCCATCAGACATATTATCTCTGGTTGTTCTCGTCTGGCTAACGGCGAGTACTTACACAGGCATAACCAAGTGGCCAGGATTATTCACCAGCAGCTTGCTTTGAAGTACAATCTAGTGGATTCTGAGGTACCGTATTACAAGTATGTGCCCGACCCAGTTCTCGAATATGACCATGTCACGTAGTACTGGGATCGGTCTATCATCACTGATAGGACTATTGTTGCCAATAGGCCGGATATAGTGGTGATAGACCGATTAGCGCGCCGCACAATGATAATCGATGTCACCATCCCACATGACGAGAACCTCGTGAAAGCTGAGAAAGAGAAACAAATCAAGTATCTCGACTTGGCACACGAGGTTGTCGACATGTGGAATGTGGACTCGGCGGTCATTGTGCCGATTGTCGTTACGGCCAACGGCCTGATGGCCAAGAGTCTCGACGACCATCTGTCGAGGCTGTCATTGCGCGGTTGGATCAAGGGCCTGATACAGAAGGCAGTACTCCTCGATACGGCTCGCATCGTGAGGAGGTTCCTGTCTCTGGAGCCCTAACCACCGGTAGCTTGGACCCTGCTCCCGACACCGGCGGAAAACCATTATTTTTTATATTTTGAAATGTTTTTTTATGATTTGTTTTTATAAAGAAATATTTAAAAATGTAAAATGAAATGTGCACAAAATTTAATAAACGAAATAATAATAATAAATTTATTCAAAAAGGCACACAATCCCAATTATTTAAAATTACAAGTTCATAGATACAAATCATCATACATTCATTAAAATTAATACATTGAAACAAAATTCTTTATAAAATAATAATTCATTCATATAAAATACATGGTCAGTAGAAATCATTAAAATTAGTCGATAGTCGTAGTATATATTAAAAGATATTTACCTTCGGTTGGCAATCTGGTGGACGCCGAGCCAATACCTGTGGATCGGACTGGACCAATCCTCACTAACGACCCTTATAAGCTGGTTAGCCGATCCTCGCAAGCTGTTAAAAAAAGATGCTATGCGAAATCGTATGACAGCATAAAAGTCAGGCACCCTCGCCTCAGCGAACATGCTCGACGCACTACAGTATCGCGGCAATCTCATCAAGATTCCGTACGCATCGTTGTACTGCACACGTATTGTACTTATTGTCGACCTTTTAAATGTAGTCCACAATTGGCAAATATAGAAAGAAGCAGAGACAATACGCACGGAACAAAGTCGTTTTGACACCCACGCTGTAGCGAGAAAATCTGCGAGCGAGCATATTGCATCTTATCGAGAGTGCCCTTCTATCCCGCTCAATGTCGGCGTCATCAGAAAGATCATCAGTGAGTATGTGGCCCAGATATTTAAACCTTCGTACAACCCTCACTAGTGAACCATACAGAAAAACGTCCGGGACTTTCTCCGGTCCCTTACCAGCTCTGAAAACCAACATTTCAGTCTTCATGACATTATAAATCATGCCATGAGAAGCGGCGTAACGTTCGCAAATTTTAAGTAGATTTCTAAGGGCCCTTATTGAGGGGCTAAGGAGGACCATGTCATCAGCGTAGCTTATATTATTAAAACACACGCCACCAACGTGACAGCCGACACCTGCCCTCCCCAGCTCCTCAATAAGTCCATTCACATATATATTGAAAAGGTCCGGAGAAGTCAAACCCCCCTGACGAACCCCACATTCTAACCTATAATCGCTAGAAAGTGCGTCGCCCCATCTAACATTGTTAGTTTGGTTTCCGTACCAGTACTGTAGCATACTTATAATGTCTGAGTGCATCCCCGAGCCGCGCAATTTGTCCCAGAGAATCTCATAATTGACCAGATCAAATGCGCGGCTCAGGTCCAAGAAACAGGCATACACCGAGGTGTTACGACTTTTATAATGATTCACCGTATGCTTTAACGCGAGTATCGCTAGATCAGTTGATAAGCCAGGACGGAAACCAAACTGAGCATCATTAATTTTAACATTTCTCAACAGTAAGGGCTGCACAAGTCGCTCCAACACTTTACCTACGACAGTTCCAAGAGAGATGGGTCAGTAGTTGGCAGCAGAACTGAGATCCCCTATTTTATTTTTTGTGATCGGAATGACAATTGTTTTCATCAGTGTTGCCGGCAAATAAGAGTATTTAATACATAAATTAAAGAGCGTACACAGTTTACTGTGAATGAACTTCCCTGCATAAATTAAGTGCTCGATGCTCAGGTTATCATGACCTGCAGATTTACCACGCTTCATACGTTTTATTAGGTCGTGGCTGTGGTGAGAACTGTAACTGCTCACAATCCACACGCTTCTCTCCCTCACCCAACCCCGACCACACTCTCCCGGAACATGGTCGGCCGGATACACAGGCACAGGCTTCATTTTAAACTTGTCAGCAAACATGTTATGAGTAGTAACTAATACTTATTTTAGAACTATACTTTTATTTTAGACTAGCTGACCCCCGCGGCTTCGCTCCCGTCAAAATTAAAGCCTATGTTACTCGGGAATAATGTAGCTTTCCGAAGGTGAAAGAATTTTTAAAATCGCTCCAGTAGTTTCGGAGCCTATTCGGTACAAACAAACAAACATTGAAACAAACAAAAAAATCTTTCCTCTTTATAATATTGGTATAGAAAATTAAAAAGATTTAGGGCTCCGTGAAAAAAAATTAAACCCATTATTTTTTTAATTTCAACGAGTTTGAAGCGAACAAAGTTGCGGGCGACAGCAAATTTTTAATATATGACTTGTGCAGATGGCTGGACGGGGCAGGTTACACTGACGATTCTGTATTTCCACAAGAAAGATGAAGGTTTTCTACGCTAAAAGGTATAGTTGCGTTTAGCGCAATTCACGTCGCTGAAAAAGAGTAATTGCCGCCACTGGCAGAAGTTAGTCGAAATACTTTTACAAACCGGCCAAGTGCTTGTCGGACTTCACACATTTCGGTTTCCGTACCAAACCGCAAAATAAAGTTGGTTGTTATAAGAAAAATGAGCGAATTTCATAGAAAAAATCAGATTTATTAATATATTGGTATTTGTTATTAACATATACTTAATAATAAACATTATCAACAAATTTCAAGTTCATAGGTCATTTACCACACCCACGATAACAAGCGATTGGAGAACGGGAGCTAACTGACTCATAAGCTTATCAGCTCATTAACTAATTAGGGTCCCGCCTGTAAATGTATGACCCAATTGACGCCTAAAAAGCCACATCTAATTAGCGCAAGCAAAGCAGAGTTATAATAGAATTCTTGTTGTTTTTTGTGCCCCTGGTAATTGCCAGAATCTGTTGCCAAACCTTTATAATGACCTCGCCTATGGATAAATCGGTATCTGACACACAGTTCAATTTGCTGGCGGCGGGGCGTAAGACGGGTAAGACGCCGCCTAATTATGTGTATCAACGGTGCAAAAGAAGCCGTGATGATATGTTGCTAGATGAGAAGTTAGATGATTTTAGTATTGAAATTAGGGCTGAAATTAGGAAGGAGATGCAAGAAATAATGTCTACTTTCTAAGCAAAGCAGACTAGTGAGATACAACAAATTATTCTTGCTTCGAATGAAAATCAAAAGTAAAATCATTGATGTATTAAAAAGAGGAAGATACGGGACTGCTCACAGCGCTTGGTCCTACTAATCTAAGTGAATGCCCGTAGCGGGTACTCAGTGGCGCACGGCACATTGTTGATCACACAGCTCATTAATTTCAGTGTTTTTATGTTTTTTGCAATAAATACGCATCAAAATGACTTCTTGTGTAGCTAAACAGTGTTTAAATGATGATGATAATATGATAATGATGTGAGAGACACGATACGCACATATTGCAATGTCATTTCATAATAGTAAACATTCGGTGATTCGACCAACATTCGGCGGCTAACGCGATTTCGCTTGCACTACAGCGCCGTCTCATATCTCTGTCCTTGTCTATCGGTAACTGTAGGTTTGGGACTGGTGATGACACTGAACACAGATGTGTGAGTTTCGGTGCATGTAGTCGTGCGCCGAGCCCAGGTTTTCTGATCGCCATGTTAGCGCGTAACGTATCTTCCTCTTTTTAATACATCAATGAGTAAAATACTAATATTGAGATCACAATTGCCTATGTGACTACGCAGAATGAGGACCTTCTAAATAAAATTTGTATGTTGGAAACCCAGGCCAAAGAAGACACAAATTACATATTATCAGTCTATTGGAAAATAATATTAAAAAAAACTCATTTGGGAGCCCGAAAAACCAACTTTGTTAACCAACGAGTCTAAAGAAGACCGTATAACTATGCCAATGTGTCCTTCAAAAAATATAGACTGTAAAATAGGCAAATACGATATGAAAGATATTTACAGAATAAGACGCAAAAACAGTAAAATAAAAAACTCGACAAGATTTGCTGAATCAGCTTCCACAGTCTTAAAGGCTGAAATAATGGAATGGGAAAGGCGTTTAACTTTGAACATAGGTCAAAACTATGTTGCAAACATCTTGGTTTTAGAAATCATGAAGACACTATTTTTGCCGAAACATCTGAACCCCAAAGCTTCTCGTCTACACTTCCTTGCCCGAGATTTAACCAAATCCTGCTGGACAGCCTATGGGCAGGTGTATGTAAAGAGAGGCGAGTAATCGCCGCCTATTGCCATAAAAAGCGAATAGCAAGTGCACCAATTAATACTGGCAAAATGAACAAACTCCTTGTATTTATTTTCATGTATCGGTAATACCTCGAGTGCTAGGGATACCTCCTTTGCTGTGCTACCTGATAACCCCTTTGTATTTTATTATTTTGTATCACATGTTTTGTTAAAATTTAGTATTATTACTGGTGTGTTTACCGAGGGTAGTGGTAAATAAAATAGCGTTAGTATTTCTTCACGCAATGATTTATTCTAAAATGTCTTAGCCTATATATACATTTTGGGTATCACTGTAGGTACTGGAGGTATTATAGCTCAACCAATTACGAGCAAGCTCACTCGCCTGCTGATCCCTAGAACGTTGGTAGCGCGACACGTAAATACCGCGCGAACGGCGCGGGCGCCTCAGGGTGCGATGCGCGAGCTTCATGTGCGGCAGTGCGGTGGTGTCGTCGATGTTTCTTGGTTTAGCTGGTACATTAATCCCTCCCAGCAATGCGTACTGGAGGATTTGAGACTCTTCCTGACCTCGTAATGTGGGGTGCATCACGAATGACGTCGGCGGCAGGCTCGGAGTCCAACAGGAATGCAGGTTTCAGTCGGTCCACGGAGATATTCTTTAGTTTTGCACTAACAAGTATTGTGTATGCCTTGTCGTTGCGTTCGATCACTCGATGCGGGCCGTTGTATGTGGTTTGTGCGTACTGCGTCGTCACGCACAAACACATGGGTGCACGTTCGTAGATGTCGAGGAACGTATGTTGTCCGACGGTCTGTGATGCTATGATGTCTTCTTAATGCGACTTTGTTACGTCCGTTATCTTCAGGCCTATCATCTCACCGGATAGTCGCAGTGTTTGGCCATACAATGCTTCTGCTGCAGAGACATCTGTGTCGTTTTTTATTGTTGCACGTAAACCCAGCATGACGGTAGGTAGCTCGTATGTCCAGTTTGAATTTTTTAAACGAGCCGTTAGTGCAGTTTTCATTGAGCGATGCCAACCCATCTATCATGCCGTTTGCTTGAGGATGGTAGGCAGTGGTACGTGTCCGCTCGATGCCTAATCGCTTCATGAGACTTTTGAATAACTCAGATTCGAATTGACGTCCTTGGTCGCTGGTCAATTTTTCTGGGCATCCGAATCGTGCTATCCAACACTCGTACACAGCACGGGCGACAGTTTCGGCGGTAATGTCAGCCACTGGGTATGCTTCGGGCCATCTGGTCGCTCTGTCGATGAATTCAAAATTCAAAATTCAAAAATTATTTATTTGCCAACATAGGTAGGGGTAAAGATGTTATACATGTTTTTTAATGTTCTCCATGCTCTGCCGTCATATGGGCATGCAAAATGTTACACATAAATTACAACCTAGTATCAAAATACAATAAATATTCAATATCAAGCCGAATAACAATAAATATTACAAAATCATTAAACAATTTTATTTTAATGTCAAGGGGTATCCAGTAGTCAAAATTTAAATGAATGTCAGAGTAGATAATGAAATTAATGTCAATAAAATAAATTAAAGTCCTAGATAAATAATAATTGAGAGCAAAGTATGTCATTATTATTTTCATTAATATTATCTGCCATAAGGATTCCCGTTTAGATACTCCTTCACACTGTAATACGCCTTATCATGATGACTGTTACACAGTATCGTTTACCATCTGATATTGGTAGTGGTCCAACGATGTCAATGTGGATATGAGACAGTCGGTCGGTGCGTGGAAATGTCTCGAGTGGCGATACCGTATGGCGCTGTGTCTTAGTTTGTTGACATGCGATGCAACTTCGTGTCCAACTGCTAAAGTCGGTATTCATGCTCGGCCAAAAGAATCGTTGTGTTATCAGGTGGCGCGTGGCGCGTATGCAACACGGTTCGTCGCAGCTGTGGCGGTATGTAGGGTCGGTTGCTGCCTGTTGACGTTTCGCACAGTATTTTGTGTTTTGAGTTCCTTGGTTTGATGCGGTGAAATTGCAAGTTGTTGTTTCGTATTACATTTTCAATTTCGTTGTCATCTTGTTGTTGACGCGCTAACTCGTCGTAGTCGATCGGTGACGGTGTCGTAATTGTTTCGATTCTAGATAGGGCGTCAGCGACGACATTTTCTTTGCCTTCAATATGTAGTATCTTCGTCGTAAATTGGCTAATGTAATGAAGATATCTTGTCCGCAGCTGTGTTTCTGTCTTGCTGTTCTCGTGAGCGCAAACATCAGAGGTTTGTGGTCGGTATATACAGTTATTTCTTTACCCTCGAACATTTTTCGGAAATGACGAATCGCTAGGTAGATGGCTAATAATTCCCGATCAAAGGTGCTGTACTTTCTTTGAGCGTCGGTTAGTTTTTTTGAATAAAATCCGAGTGGCTGCCATCTTCCGTGAATGTAATGCTGTAGGGCTGCGCCGACGCACGTGTTGGATGCATCACGCATGAGTGAGATGGATGCATGTGGAGACGGATGTGTAAGCATAACAGCGTTTCGTATACTGGCTTTGCTTGCTTCGAAGGCTTCTTTTTCATCGGGTGTTAGGTGGATTGGTGTCTTGTCTCGGACTCAAAGATATCCTTCAGTAAATACACCTTGTTTAATAAAACGTTTTGGAGGCACTGTGTATCTTTATCATACTTTACCCTACAATTATCTAGCTCACCCATACAGGTATTTAATCTACTAGTTAAGTTAACACGTTCCTTTCTAAGAGAAATATTAAATTTTTGGAGATTTTGTTTTTTGATCGCTCTCCGTGATCGTTTCATAATTTTTTTGATTTTAATATATTTTTTTAATTTATTGTGACTCATGACAATAGGACATAATGGTCTAATGTCTTCACCAGTCAAATCTATAATAAAATCTGGCTCACACACTGTTTCCGACTGAATGCTGCCAACCAACTCGCCAAATAAGCTATTAGTGTTATTAAACTGCTCACTGACTCTAACAGACTCAGCGTTAGATAGTGCCTTATGGGCATCACACAATGCTTGTTCAAGCTCAGAAACACGGTTTAAAGTTAGTTCATACGTGTCATTGCACTTCTGCTTAAGTTCCCGGTGTTGTTCGGCTAAGTCGAGCTGCTGAATGTGTAGCTCAGCTAGCTCATTCTTGAGGAAGGTGATTTAAGAACCACCTTTTCAACTTCTACCTCACTGTCTGCAATTTCTTGGAACAGTTTCTTATTGAGTGATTTGGAAACTTGCAGCTCATTCAGTGAAGCTCTCAATTTTGCTTCCAGCTCATTGTAGTGCTGCGGATCATCATTTTCCTTATCAACCTGGAATGTGTGGCATTTAATCTAAAAACAGTGCTGTAGTTTTCTAATATTAGATAGCGTAGTTGAGAAAAATTAAATAAAAATTACTAAAGAAAAGTTTACAAGTTAATAATGTTAAGAAAATATAGCTGTTACAGATAGATAAGTTTAATAAGACTTAGATGGGAAAGTTTAATGAGTAAAAACAATAGAAAGAACTATGGAAATCACTGCTTTGAGTTTACTAAATTATAGACTACAAATATTTATTTACCTTTATTTTTTAAATTTTTAACACATTCTTGGTAAGATTGTAATAAAAACCTACAAAGATTATTTGTGCAGTAAATTATGTCAAGCAAAAGGAGACATAAACCGTGCCAGTGTGTGATGTACGTAGCTCAGATAATTGAGCAGTATTCTGTGCTATTGTACAGTCTGTAGAATTAGTTAGTAGGTATTAATTAAGACAGAAATACTCCCAGGGACTGATGTTTTTTTTCAAATCCGTCACCGTTGATGCGATCAGTTGACAGCTGAGCTTGTTTTCTTGTTTTTAATAGTTTGCCGACAGAAACACAGTAGGTACAACTACTGGATATTGCACTCACTATTGAGTTTAAACTGAAAATGAACACAAATTAAGCCTAATTAAAACACTTTTATTAATTTAATTTTTTATAAATTCTACAGAGACGTTATTTACCATTTCGACACTCAATACTTAGGATAAATCAGGTACTTAGAAATTAATGATGTAGGTATTATGCGAGCTTTTGTCAGTTTGATCCAGTTTGGTCACACAAGGAGATACTTAATAGCAAATACTTTTCCATGGCAGCTAAGAGAAAAGTCCTCAACTCGTGCATCTTACCTTGCCTGACGTATGGGAGCCAAACGTGGGCCCTATATCAAAATCATCTCTTAAAACTCAGATCATGTCAGCGGGGAATGGAGAGAAGCATGATTGGTGTCACTAAAAAAGATCGGTTAAGAGCAGTCGAAATACGATCTAGAACCAAAGTAGAAGATATAATCAAGAAAGTAAGACAGTTGAAATGGAGATGGACAGGACACATATCGAGAGATAGTAAATGGACAAAACTTATAACAGAGTGGCAACCACGCGATGGCATAAGTAAAAGGGGAAGAAAATCAAAAAATCAAAAATCCCGTAATAGGTTCAGGGTTTCTTCATGGAAAACGATCTTCTTAATAATATATACTTTTATTAGAACACTTTCTAGGTACAACAAGAAGACATAGTTTTACAGTGACAATCAAAGATGAAACAAAACTAAAATAAACCCGCGTTCCAAAATTGAATATACGCTGAACTAAGAATGGACAGTGTTGCCCTCTGATAAAATAAAGTTAAATTTTTATTCTTTTTCTAACACTCCCACTAAAATTTAACTTTATAAAATGTATGTTACTTAACTAACACATTCATATTGAATTAAACAACAACTGTTCTCTTATATAGGTGAAAGGTTGAGTAGGTAATGCCTTGGTTAAAATGTCTGCTAACTGGTTCTTACTTGAAACATAATTCAGTTTAATTATCCCCAAATTAACCTTCTCCCTTATGAAATTATATTTAACATCGATATGCTTTGTTCTCTTATGATAAACGGGATTATTAATCAATTTAATCGCGCTTTGATTATCAACATTTAAATTAATACAATCATAACTTTCACCTAAATCTGACAGCAGCTGCTGCAACCACATCATCTCTTTGACAGCTTCACAAGTCGCTACAAATTCTGCCTCAGTTGTGGAGAGAGCAATGGTCTTCTGTTTTTGACTAGACCACGTTATTGGTCCTCCATTCATTATGAAAATATAACCTGTGGAAGATTTACGAGTATCTATATCACCAGCAAAATCAGCATCTGAATACCCATTAAGACCACTGTTTTCTCCATATCTTATACGTAAATGTTTACTATTAATAAGATACTTAATTACACGTTTAACAGCATTTACATGTTCTTTCCCGGGATTATTAACATACCTACTTAATACATTTACAGCAAACGAAATATCTGGCCTTGAAACAGAACTCAAAAATATTAAGCAACCAATAGCTTCTCTATAAGGAAAATTAATTACATCATTATCATAATTTTTTGTTATAATAACATTAACATCTGCCGGAGTGCTGACAGGATTTGCATTACTCATACAAAACTTCTCAATAATCTGGTTTATATAATTTTCTTGATAAATATAAATGCTATTATTTAATCTCTCTATTTGCATGCCTACAAAACATTTCAAATCTAATTCTTTTATTTGAAAAGCTTGCTTCAAATATTCTATTATTTCTTTGATAAGTTTTTTATTAGAAGATATTACTAAAGCATCATCGACATATAGTATTAAGAATACTTTAGACTGTTCAAAAATCCCTACATAAATACAATTATCAGCTTGAGATTGTACAAAACCATATTTCATTAAAAACTCAGTAAACCTTTTATTCCAACATCGAGATGCCTGCTTCAAACCATATAATGATTTGTTCAGTTTTAATACATATTTATCTTTAACTAACAAACCTTCAGGTATTTCTATAAAAATATCTTCTTCTAGGTACCCATTCAAAAATGCAGTTTTCACATCAAATTGCTGAATTTCTAAGTTATACTTTGCAGCAAAAGAAAGAATAATTCTTATAGAGTCATATCTCGTTGTAGGAGAAAAAGTTTCCTGATAGTCAATATCTTTGATCTGATTGAAACCGCGAGCACATAAACGAGCCTTATATCGTACAATCTTATTATTCTCATCTCTCTTAGTAGCAAAAACCCACTTTGTAGTAAGGGTTCGCTGATCTGCTTTCTTAACTGCAGTCCATGTATTATTCTCTTTGTGTGCTGACAATTCCTCTTTAATAGCTTCAGACCATTCCCTTCTTTGTGGACTATTCAGCGCTTCAGCATATGTTTGAGGCAGTGACAATTCCACAAGATTTGCTTCAAAATTTCTATTCTGTCTTGGTCTCAAATTTATATTCCTTACTATAGTTTCAGACAATTCTTGAGATGGTTCATATGTTGGATCATCACCATCACTATTACAGCTCAGCAAGCTATCTTCAGTATCTGTTGATGAATGTTCATTTCTAGTATTTTCTTCATTATTTACTCCACCTTCTCTCTGATCAGTATTTACTGTTTCATCAATAATACTTGCTTGAGCAATATTTTTCCTTGAATTTGGAATGTGAAATTCATCAAATATTACATTTCTTGATATCTTTATTTTTCTTGTATTAATATCATACATTCTGTAGTTGGTATTATCATAGCCAACTAATAACATTTTTACACTTTTCTTATCTAGTTTTGTCCTTAGTTGGTCTGGGATATGCATATAACCAATACTGCCAAACACCTTAACGTGGTTTAACTGTGGCTTGATGTTATTCCACAATTCAAAAGGTGTTGTATTAGGAGTTTGGGTAGATGAAGTTCTATTTAATAGATATACTGCACAATTTACTGCTTCTGCCCACATAAACAATGGAACATCTCGTGCATATAACATGGAACGTGCACTCTCCACTATTGTTCTATTTTCCCTTTCCACTCGACCATTCTGCTCCGGTGTATATGGTGCAGTGCGCTCTTGAACTATTCCTTCTTTGTCCATATAATCTTGGAAAGCTTTATTTACATACTCGGTTCCATTATCAGTATGCAGTATTCTTACACTGTGCATAAATTTATTCTTTATTATAGCATTATATTTCTTAAACATTTCCAAGACATCACTTTTGTGTTTGACAAAATATACATGCCGGTAACTTGTGACAGCATCTTTAAATAAAACAAAGTATTTCTTACCCTGAATAGATGAACAGCTCATTGGGCCGCATACATCACTGTATACTAAGTCACCTGGCTGTAGTTCTCCTCTCTTGGACTTATGAAATGGAAACTTACACTGCTTCCCATATGCACACGCCTCACAAACAAAATCACTTTGTTCATTGCCACTCAATTTTAAGCCTTCAACAACATTATTTGCACTCATATTTTTAATTTGTTTCAGATTAATGTGTCCCAGTCTCTCATGCCATATTTTAATATCACTTTGATTATTTTGCACTAAGTTACAAGTATCTGGAACCACTGTTTTTATGTTTAACTGATACAAATTATTTTCTGTGATTTTAGCACTCATCACCACTTCATTGTCTTTGTAAATTAAAGCACTTATATTTTTCTTGATAATAGAATAGGATTTTCGTATTATCACACCTTCTGAAAATAAGTTTCTTCTCAAACATGGCACATACAGCACATCATGCAGCTCACTTGTCTCCCACTGTCCATTGACATATCTCTTTATTAATATTTTGCCGATGCCAGACACTTCCACTGACTGTTTGTTTCCCAGTGTCAATGATTTCTGTTTACATTCCAGTAACTCCAAAAAGAAATCCTTTCTAAAAGTCATATGAGCCGAAGCACCACTATCAAGAATCCAAGAATTTTCTTCTGTTTCAAGAGCATTATTTTCTACATAAAATGCTAACATGTTATTATCTGCACCTTCTTGATGAGGTTTTCTAAACTTGGATTTTCTTGGGAATCGGCATTCTTTTGAAAAATGACCTCGCTTTCCACAATTGTAACATTCAAACCTGTGTTTGGTGTTATAGTTCTGATTTGTACCACTACTACTTGGCATCTGTTCATTCTTTTTTGGTTTAGTCTTCCATCCTTTATTAGAAACAAGAAGAGCTGTCTCCTGCTCTTCCTCTCCTACTAAACTTGCTTCTTCGTCCAACAAACGAGCAGTTAGATTGGCAATTGTCTGTTGCTTGGAGTCCAATGACATCCACGCTTGACGTAATGACCTGTACTGAGATGGTAATGTTTCCAATATTTTTGTTATTATAGCCAGGTCACTCACTGTCTCACCGCTTTCTTTTACTTGCTTAGCCAAGGTTTCAACTTTCGAAATATGTTGAGCTACACTATCACCTGGTGCCATTCTGTACTGATAAAACTTTTCATGGATTAACATTTTGCATAGTTCACTCTTTTGTTCATATATCGATTCAAGTTTTGTCATGATTTCTTTGGCTGTTTCACAGTTTTCTATCAGCGTAATTTGTTTGAAGTCCATTGACGACGTAATAATGTACATGGCCATACCATCATTTTTCGACCAATCGGCACTATTTTGTTCTGTTCTTGGCAATCCAATATCAATTCCATTTGCCTTTAACGCACATTTAATTTGGAACTTCCATTGGCGAAAATTATTTCCGTCAAATTTTTCTAATTGCATCGAACGTGAAGGATCCATTTTGAATGTATTCTAACAAGGATTTGTAAACTAATTCTTTGCTGTTTTCTTTCGTTTCCAGAGTATCCTGGGCCCATAACCTAATAGGTTCAGGGTTTCTTCATGGAAAACGATCTTTTTAATAATATATACTTTTATTAGAACACTTTCTAGGTACAACAAGAAGACATAGTTTTACAGTGACAATCAAAGATGAAACAAAACTAAAATAAACCCGCGTTCCAAAATTGAATATACGCTGAACTAAGAATGGACAGTGTTGCCCTCTGATAAAATAAAGTTAAATTTTTATTCTTTTTCTAACAACCCGACTGCTTCAAAAGCGAACTAAAAAGTCGTAAACAAGGAAAAAATCATGCTGTGCAGTCGGAGGATACATACGCGCGAGCTGGCTGACCAAAACCAGATGTATCCTCCTCCTGCACAACATGATTTTTTCCTTGTTTACGACTTTTTAGGTCGCTTTTAAAGCAGTCGGGTTTTTTGATTTTTTGATTTAACTTTTTTTATTTATAACTTTTTAGTTAAGTTTTTTAGAATTAGATTCATTTAAACATATAAGTGTTATATATTTTTGAAATCACCTCTTAAAACCCTTCATTTTGATACCCCACACGATGGGTATGGAAGAAAAAAAAAAAATGTGCCCCTACAATATAGCGCCCAAAATCCGCCATTTTTCTATTAACCAATTTGAATGTAGCCTATGACACTCGCAGGATTAAGATGAATCGATTGACGTATGAATCATCAAAATCGGCCAACGCGTTTGGTCTCTGGAACCTCACATAGGAACAAACATACATACATACATACATACATAGACTGATAAACACATTACCCTCCTTCGGCAGTCGGGTAACAAGCAAAGAGATGGATAAGAAAAATTGGAGGCGCAACCTGGTCTAGAATGGAAGAGCCTTATGTGTCTCAGGACACGCTGATTACTATACCGGAAAAGCCGATGTGTTAGATTTAAGTTTTTAATGTTATAAGATTATACTTGTGTTAGTTCTTCAGCAATAAAGGCTTAATAATAATACTAAAAAATAATAAATATCCCAAAACACGACATTTTATTAGCGGTACGAAATTCCCATATAAGCCTACCGTTCGCTTTTGACATCTTTTTGTCATGGGTGTCATTTTCATGGTTTTTGGGTAGTATATCATTAGCTGCTTCTCATTATCATGCTGCTTATGATGAAACAGAAGCGCTTTTGATCATTCCCAAATATATACCTAAGCTACATAAACACTTTCTTTAATCATTCACAATATAGCGCATATTAATTCAATTACATAGATACACTCTCCACACCCCACACACAACACACATCCCACACACACATCACAAACACACTTAAACACACACACATACACACCTACATATAAAATGGCATTCAAATGGGATTATTTTATAATGGAAGGCTACTAAGGGACCACTATTTAAAGAAGGGTATAAACTGCAATCCGAGATACAGGCTGCCGCCTAGTTCGGATGCAGAAAGTCCTATATGTACCAACTCCTAGCCGTACATTCTCATTTTAATTTTATCTGTAATTTGTGTGTAATATCTTTGTGGAATAAATATTATTTGATTTGATTTATTTTGATTAAGTAATGCTCCAAAAATGTTTGATAGTGCGAAAAATAAAAATTTGAAAAATAAAAGCGTGATGGTATATTATGGTATGGTAAAAACAAAACATAAACATACGATCACAGTAATCGCAGGTCATTTGCTGTTTGTTATTGAAGAGTTCTATTGTCTATCTCCGAAGATCTTTATCAGATCCTAATGTATTATACAATAAAACCTTCCCTGAAAACACATACATTTTTCGACGAAAACCCGTTCAGTATCAGATACGTAGTTTTTAAGAAAATCGCGGATACATACGGGTCCAATAGATAAAGCACCTCCTTTTTTTGAAGTCGGCTGAAAATAATAACCTATTTTTTACGACGACGGTTTTAACAGTCACCAAATACATTTTCAAAGTGCCAACTAACTTTCCTGAATAAACTTCAATAAAATTAAAAAATAATATCACGGATCAATTTTATTTCGGTGACGTATAAAATCGAGCGCTCAGTAGTTTCAATGAGCGCGACGCGTAAAGTTGCTGTGTGCGACTAGATACTTAAATTTGAGCTTGTCGAAAATGTAACAGCGTCCTTAAATACCAACCTGAGTAAACAATAAAGGTTATCATTATAAGTTTTTCGAAACTAACCCCAAGCTAAGAATCTTACTAGACCGGGTTTTGTTTTTGACGTAGGGATCGAGTGGAGCACAAATAAAGGGGCAAAATGTGTTTGTAAGAAAAATCTAATTCCTTGGGGATAAAGTTAATAATCAAAATTGTCATAAAACTACCCCCTTAGGTAGGGTTGAGGGGAAATAAAGTTTTTTGAGGAATCGTTCTGCGCAATCTGGCTAACATAAACGAAAAATAAAAAAGAGTGAATAACTTACTTGGGTTGTTCAAAACTCGACCCTCAACGGGGCAAAAAGGGGTTATTAATAAAATATAAACGAAATCACGCGAACGAAGTCGCGGGCGGAGTGCTAGTAATATTATAAATGTGAAAGTAATAACATCACGGCTATATTACTCGTAGGGTTAGGCAGTGTGGGATCTACATTACATGATCGATCTGATCGCCAGCTATGGTTTATTTCCATGAAATAGAAGTCAAACCTATTGTCATCAACCGGGCACAAGTCCAAGTCCGGTGAAAGTGAAAATAAAAAGCTTTTTTACGAAAAAATAGAACCAATGTGTATTTTTCTGTAAAAAAGCTTTTTATTTTTAACCCCTGAGGGAAAAAAGAGGGGTGTTAAATAGAGGTCTGCTGGTCAAACCAATGGCTGAAAACTGGGGCCCATAGCAGTCATGCGACTCTTGGACCGGCAGGACCTATACCCGCGAAACTGCGATTGCGCAGCAGCGGTAGCTAGGGGTTAGTTGTTTATGGCTGAGCTCTTACCTGAGTTATCCGTGGCGGTCCTCTTGTACTTGCTCAATCCGGTGCCTGGTCGAGAATTAAGGGATCAGATATACATAATAAAGGACAAGGCTGGGATGAGGGACACAAACGCGTTCTGAGCCGGGGTCCAGCTGCCGAGCAGACACATACACGTTCCCGGCAAAAGCAGCTTGGCTCGCGAAATATGCACAAATACGACTGCACGGGCGATACACTACACCAATCGCTAATATCCAAAATAAATTCTATCTCGGCTGGGTGAATTACTTAGAAATTACAATTAATTCAACAAAACCCTTCAAAATCGTTCGCACGCGATCGACCAGTTTTTTCAAGTTCAGTGTCAAACGTCAAATCCACTCACCCGCCGTCAAATCGGTGATAGCTAACAGACAACAAATTAAGAAAGAATGAACGAACGATGCGTTCGTAACAAGGGGTGTTATAAGTTTGACGTATGTACCTCTGTGTTTGTGTATTTGTGTATCTGTCTGCATCATAGCTCCCAAACGGATGTACCGATTATTATTTAGTTGTTTTTTGTTTGAAGGGTTATTATGTAGTTTAAAAACAACGAAATAAAATAAAAAATAAGGATTCTGAAAAAGAAGTTAGTAGTGTTTTATTTGGAAAAAAGTTTTATATTTTTGTAAAAAAGTTGAATCAATTACGTATTCATTTAAATAACGTTTTATCAAAAACCCTGATTCCTTCAGACTTGCCTTCGGATCTCATACTGTTTATGGGAACATACTGTTTATGGGAAGTGAAGCTGCGGGAATAATCTAGTGTTTATATATTTTCGATAGTACTTACTACTGGACAAGAATAAATTAATCACAAGTGGTATAGAAATATGATATTATTATTTAATATCTAAATCCTACCTATCCTTCTAATCTAATATCATAAATGTAAAGGTTTGTGAGTTAGGGTGTTTGTTATTCTCTCACGTAAAAACTATTACAAAATTCGATGAATTTTATACACAGAAATCAGGCTTATATTAGTATTTTTCAATAACATATGTAGTAACCCTAGTTTCAGGCAATATTGATAAAAAGAACAATGTTTTAACTGGATGTACTCTACGTCACAAATACTACATAAATTCATAGTTCATATAAAGCATTAAAAACAAAAATAGGTTATCATATAATAGAATGTATCTTACTTAAAGTACCCATGGTTCAAAAAAGGGTAGGAAAACATACGACTATGTTGTGACACAAATACAAACATTGAACATATTGACACGCTAACAGTGGATCACCGTGGCGACAACCCATGAAAGATTACACTACAGCGACCCACGAACACACAGTCTAGGCGACTCGCAATCGTGCTTAGGACACTGTTAGAGCTGCCCCACACTCTGTGAACCATAGACTCTATGCCAAAATTTTGAGGATTAGTCACGTGCCATTTCGATAGCGCTTGAAAATCCCATACACTTTTGACGTATTTCCAATCTCTACGCTTTCGTCTATAGAATTTCTCTTGTCTAGTCTAAAACCTCAGGAATACGCTCGTTTTACTCATTGTTAACTCATTGTTGTGTAACAACAAGCTACATGCGCATCTGTGAATGACGCACTACAGAAATGGGGCAGTCCCACTAGCATACTAACCGCCTTGTTATACGGGCTGCTACACGTAGAGAGTGATGTAGACTACCTTGTGGAATTCCAAA
>CATKRY010000249.1:0-59818 GCA_949775005.1 Orthosia gothica | reverse complement strand
AAAATTGGATAATAGAAAAATGGTGGATTTTGGGTGCCATATTGTGGGGGCCCAATTATTTTTTTTCTTCCAAACCCATCGTGTGGGGTATCAAAATAAAGGGTTTAAGAGGTGATTTCAAAAATATATAACACTTATATGTTTAAATGTGTCTAATTCGAAAAAACTAACTAAAAAGTTATAAATAAAAAAACTTAATTACTACTATGTTACTATTATATTATGTATATAGTTCAGTAAACATAGGAAAAAAACACAATAATTGTAAAAAAACCCGACTGCTTCAAAAGCGAACTAAAAAGTCGTAAACAAGGAAAAAATCATGCTGTGCAGGCGGAGGATACACCAGATTTTGGTCAGCCAGCCGGCGAATATGTATCCTCCGACTGCACAGCATGATTTTTTCCTTGTTTACGACTTTTTAGTTCGCTTTTGAAGCAGTCGGGTTTTTTTACAATTATTGTGTTTTTTTCCTATGTTTACTGAACTATATACATAATATAATAGTAACATAGTTGTGTTATCAGGTTTTATTTTTACTAATCACTTTCTCAGCTATCTTCACAGAGTAGTTCTATTAGATTATTACGATTTTTGCCCGACATAACTTCTCGCACGCTTTCCATATGCAGTTCCACACCCAACTCCTGTTCCAGGTTGTAGAGCTCTTTGGCGTACATCGGACATTCTAGGATGATATGCGGGACTGATTCCGCGACATTAGGGTCGCAGGTGCACGATGGGCTCTCCTTACTCTTGAAACGATTCAAGTATTCTGAGAACCCACCGTGCCCTGTTAGGACTTGCGTGAGTACGCCTGTTGGCCTCACCCGTTGTACAATACGGTAGGCAGCCACAGGGTCCGGAAGAAACATTTTCGTCACCGAGGCCGTCTCGCCCGACACATATCTCCGTTTCCACTTACCAAGCGAATCCAGATGGATTTGTCGCCTAATGAATGAAACCGGACGCTGGTCATAGTCCGGCTTCCTCCGTGACGACAATGCCGCTCTCTTTGCCAACTCGTCCATGCGCTCATACCCCGGCAAGCCCGCGTGGGCCTTGACCCAAAAGAAAGACACATCTTTTTTAGGGATCCGTACCCAAAGGGTAAAAACGGGACCCTATTACTAAAGACTCCGCGGTCCGTCTGTCTGTTTATCTGTCTTTCTGTCTGTCTGTCTGTCTGTCACCAGGCTGTATCTCATGAACCGTGATAGCTAGATGATTGAAATTTACACAGATGATGTATTTCTGTTGCCGCTATAACAACAAATATTAAAAACTTAATAAAATAAATATTTAAGGAGGGCTTCCATACAACAAACGTGATATTTTTGCCATTTGTTGAGATAATGGTACGGAACCCTTCGTGCGCGAGTCCGACTCGCACTTGGCCGGTTTTTCTGGTCCAATGCCTGAGCCAAGTTGGCTCGTGCGCGGACCGCTAGGGGATGGAGAGAGCCATGGCTTGCAAGCTTTGCGCTTGAGGATTACATCCGTTGCTTAGCAAATGGCTAGTAATTCCGCCTGGTAGACAGTGCAGTACGCGGCGAGGTTAAGGTTGAGGTTCTGGATTTCACCCTCATTTTCCTCAGGGATAATGCGGCTCCAACCTTCCCCTCAATCTTGATAAGTTGCTATCGTCAGTAAATATTCGCACTGCCTGCACGTTCTGGCTGTCCACAAGCTGTTGGTCTGCCAGGCACATGAATTCTAAAGCCATTTGTTTGGCAGGGTGAGACGTCCCTACAAATCTCACCATACTCTCAATCTCCCGGTCTCCTGGCACGAACTGGGACGACCCTCTCTTTGCCTCACACCTTCTCGGCTACCTCTTGTATGCGGAGTTCTAGAGGCAGTATGCCCGCCAGTACCAATGCCGAGTTTATTGAGACTGTACGGTAGGACTTGCAGAGCTTCTGGACGAATCCTCGTTGGACTGAGCCTAGCTTCCTACGAATACTCAAGTTTTTCTGGCCCCCCCCCGCCTGACTCCGTGTTGAGTGGACGTGTTTTCTGTGCTCCTATACATTTGATTTTCGAAAGGTGGTCTAAAGTTTAATAAACACTCCAAAAGTTACACTAAAACACGCGTAATTATGCATAAAACAAACTGTGAAAAAACGAAACCAGTGTGCCAAGTGTTTCCGAAGATATAAACATAAACATTTAAAAGTTTTTAAAAAGTGATCGTTTTAATCTCTTTGTCTTTGTGTCGAAGTGTTCTGACCTTGAACACCTCAAGTGACAAACGTATAAATACGTCAAAGTAGCAGCTACTGATCGACTATTTCGCATCAATCTTCCGAAGCTCTGGTGGTCGAACGGCGTAAGCCGCCCGGCTATCCTCGTGTAGTCCTCGCGTTCGAGCCCGGCGACGGTAAATCACTTTTTGGAATTTAGAAGTAAAGTTAATCATAAATTCAATAAGTTCTGAGCTATTACTACAATATAACTTAACTTACTCACCCATCTAAATTATTGTACAAAGAAAATGTTTTGCTATCTTCAGTTGGTTGCCAACAAGGTGACCCTCTCGGGCCAGTCATTTTCAGTCTGGCTATTCATCCCATTATTCAGAAACTAAATTCGAAATTTAACTTATGGTATTTGGATGATGGAACACTAGGAGGTGACGTAGAAACCGTTTTAGCAGATTTTCAATTCCTGAAAGAGCAGTTTAAATCCATCGGTCTTGACCTCAACCACTCCAAATGTGAAATTTTTCTTAGTGACAATACCGACAGACAACCAACCCTACAAAAATTCTATGCAATAGCCCCAGAGATCAAAATTTTAGATAAAAGTTCACTGCACCTCCTAGGTTCCCCAATTTTGGAAGACAGTTTTTCTTCATTCATTGATGGCAAAATTAACCATTTTAATAATATTTCGGATAGACTCTCCAAAATTAATCTCCATTCGGCTTTTACTCTTATTAGGTATTGCTGTTTTGGACCAAATTTCATGTATTTTCTCCGCTCTTCCCCTTTATGGAAGCAGCCACATCTCTTGGAAAAAATTGACGAAATTATTCGATGCACTCTGACTACCATCTTAAATGTGGCCTTGGATGATCGAGCCTGGATGCAAGCTACTCTACCCATTCGCTTCGGCGGGCTCGGCATCCGCAAAATTTCTAGTATAAGCCTACCGGCGTTCTTGTCTTCGGTCCACGGCACTGAAAAGTTAACCACAAAAATTCTATCCCTTTCACTGGTTAACTTTGAAGTGCCGTGCTCGACCGACGCAGTGTGCGCCTGGAAAGTGGCTTGCCCGAATACGGCGTTGCCCGAGAACCCATCTTCCCAGAGACAGTGGGATGAGCCGCTCTGCAGGTTGGTACGGAATAAACTTATGAATACGTCCACCAATACTGCTGAGCGTGCCCGCCTGCTGGCTGTGGGAGAGTGGGAGTCGGGCCTCTGGCTACAGGCTCTACCGTCACTCAACATAGGTACTATGTTGAGTGACAATACCTTCCGGATCGCTACATGTCTGCGTTTGGGTGCTCCTAGCGGAGCTCCACATCGTTGTCAATGTGGTGAAGCAGTCGACCGCCTCGGTCACCATGGCTTATCCTGCAGTAGGAGCGCTGGCCGGATAGCACGGCACGCCAGCATTAATGACATCATACGTCGGGCTCTTGTCACCGCCGGGGTGCCAGCTGTTTTAGAACCCAATGGCTTGGCACGCGACGATGGGAAGAGACCAGACGGGATGACCATAATGCCTTGGAAGGTGGGTAGGCCTTTGGTGTGGGATGCAACATGTGTCGACACCCTTGCGCCATCCCATCTTCTTAGCACGGCGGGCTGTGCTGGAGCGGCTGCTGCCGGTGCAGAAAACCTCAAACGGCGCAAATATAACAACCTTATTGGGAATTATATGTTTGAGCCGTTTGGGGTTGAAACATTAGGTCCATGGGGTCCGAGTGCGCATCGAGTTTTTCGAGAAATTAGTACAAAGCTCGTCGACTCTTCACGTGACCAGAGGGCTGGCCTTTTCTTCGGCCAGAGAATCAGCATTGCCATCCAACGTGGCAATGCTGCCAGCGTTCTGGGCACGTTTCCCATTGACATCGATGTGGACGAATTTTTTGATGCACAATGAGGTCTTTTCCGTCTCCCTTTTGTATTTGTATATAGGTTTGTTTTTGTTTTTAGAATTTTCAATTGTATATATGTTATGGTACCAATAAATTATATAACTTAGAAAATTTGGAATTAAACTTTTTTTGTTGTTACAAATAACAAGGAAATTAAAATGCAAAACCTCGAAATAAATAACATTACTGTCAGAAAACCAGTAAGGGCTAACTCAGCGGACGATATATTTAATATTAATCTGAAAAATAATTCCACACTACTTGATACTACTATGATGAGCATGCCTAACACCTCACTTAATGACAGCGACGAAACTGAGAGCTATAAAGAAACTATCAAACGGCTCACCACAGAATTAGAAAGCGCTCATGTGGAGATTGAAAATTTGAACACTGAAAATTTTCGACTTAAGATGGATATTGGAGAGTACCAGAAAATCATAAATACATATAAAAAAGTGAACTGGTTAGATAGAAAGAGTCTTACACCGAGGTCTCCGTGTAAAAAGAATGTTGTAAGATCGAGCTGTTCCTCTACTCCAACCAAGCTGATTCTTCAACCTACAACGCTGCATCAACCTGACACTGTCGTTATAGCGCAATCGCCAAGCGATGCCAGAGACGAATCGTTCAACACAGCTGGCTCGATCTGCAGTCTGGAGGGATTACAGATCACTCAACCCCAATACCCCCATAAAAGCACGGAAAATGTAAATTCGACAGATCTCCAAAAGGATGGTCAGCAAACTAGTGAAATTATAACCACTCAGCGGGTGCCGCCGCCGTCTTCAACCAAGAGTAAAATATGTTTGTTGAGCACGGACAGCAAAAACAAAGTCTTAGCAGTAGCTCGAAGCGTTATAAATCATGACTACGAAATTTGTCATTACCTGAAAACCAATGGAGACACCAAACAACTGCTTTATGGCTTGGAAACTAAGTTATGTGATTTTACTTTAAGAGACTTTTGCATTATCTTAATAGGTGCGGAAGACTTTAGAATAACAAAAGACTATTTTGAAATTGTTTTTTACGTTCGAAAGATACTACAGAACATAACACATACAAATGTAATTATTTGTTATCCCACCTACAAACTTGGTTATCCTTTATATAACTGGCGAATAGAATCATTCAATAATTTGATATACCTAGATTTAATTAGCCATCAGCATGCTTATTTTATAGATTCGAACTCAGATTTAACAGCAGATTTCAATATGTTTTATAAGCACTCGGGTAGAGTAAATAACAGAGGTATAAAATCAATTTTTGAAAATGTAATATTGTTGATGAAAGATATTGACTATAATGTAGAATTAACACCATGTAATATACATAGGGATCGATACACAAAGGATCAATCCACAAATAAAGAATATTGTCTTGGTTCTAATCCACAATGTACTCCTACGAATAATAGTAATGATTCTCAGTCAACGTATCGTGTAAAAGTTGATAACAAACATAAAGATTTTTTTCGTGTATAAGCACATATTTATCTTGCACCAGAACATTAATGGGCTGATAGGAAAATCAGGCCAATTGAGCATTCACCTTAATGAACTCCTACAACAAGGAAAGGTGGTTGATCTCATCTGTATCACAGAGCACAATATGAAAGCAGACGACACCACACAACTAAATTTACCTAACTATAAAATAGCAACATTTTCGTCACGAAGCACAAGAAACGGGGGTACGTGTATATTAATTAATCCTATCCATGAATATAAAATCATAGATGTCAAAAAATTCTGTGTCTCAGATGTCATAGAATGTTGTGCCGTTGAACTAACAGATCATCGGCTGGTGGTTATTTGTATTTATAGACCTCCAAAACATAGTAAAGATGTAACAGCAGTTTTCTTTGAAAAACTGGATCGTATATTAACACTATTTCGACATGGTGATAAAAAAATTGTAATATGCGGTGATTTTAACATCGATATTCTTCAAAACACGAGATTGGCTGCAGAGTTCGAATATTTGCTTCTAAATTATAATATTAGACCGAGTATAAAGCAGCCTACTCGTATATCTAGTGGCACATGTATTGATAATATTATGCACAATGTCAAAGGTAGCCGTGGTGAAGTTCTTGACTTTGATTTGTCTGATCATACGGCTCAGCTCTTCAGATGCCCGGTAAAAAAGACGTGTTCCATTAAATACTGGTATGTAAGAAATCGTGATTACTGTGCCGAAAACAAAGCTAAGTTTCTAGACTGCATGCGTAATCTTAGTTTTGACGAAATCTACAAAAGTACAGAGCCTGAGACAGCTTTCAATTTATTTCACGATACGTTCCAATTATTCTATGATCTATGTTTTCCTTTTTTAAGAAAAAAGATTTCTATTAAAAAAACCCCCAAGTGGCTGTCTAAAGGTATCCGAACCTGCAGTAAGCGAAAAAGAGATATACTTTGGCATTATAGGCGATCTCCGACACATGATAATAAGTTATTACTAAAACAATATACAAAACGACTAAAAAAAATTATATACTTAACTCAAAAAGCACAAAATAATTATCAAATAAATAATGCTGAAAATAAAAGTAAAGCTACGTGGAACGTTATCAATAATTGCAAAACAAACTTTCCTTCAGAACCTTTGAATAAAATAAATATTAATGGTAAAATAGCTCATGATCCCTCAGAAATCACTACGGCTTTTAATGACTACTATATAGATTCAGTAAAGCAAACGTCTTGTAATAAAAATAGCAATAGCTTCCCAAGCCAAACCTATTACCCTAAATCGTTGTTTATGGCACCTACGGATCCTCGAGAATTATATGAAATTATTTGTACAAAAATATTAAAACTAGTATCAAATATTATAGCACCCGTACTGAATCATATAATAAACTTGTGTATAGAAAACGGCCACTTTCCAAGTAAGTTAAAATTGACAATAATAAAACCGTTGCATAAAAAAGGTGATAAAACAGCTATTCAAAATTACCGTCCCATAGCTCTAATCCCAGTACTGTCTAAAGTATTCGAAAAAGTCATAAACAAGTCTTTATATTCTTTCTTTGAATCACAAAATATACTAACTAAAGAGCAATATGGTTTTCGTAAAAATAAAACAATAAATATGGCAGTCTTTGAATTACTCTCAAAAATCATAGTCAATGTTGACAAAAAAACACCGATCGCAGCCATACTAATGGATATGTCAAAGGCATTTGATCATGTAGATCATGAATTATTACTACGTAAGTTAGAAGGTTATGGCGTAAGGGGCAATGTATTAAAATTAATTAAATCCTACTTATCTGACAGGAAGCAAGTCACTGTTTTAAAAAAGGTTTGCCCCAAAACAAAAGTAGAATATACCTATACGTCGTCGACTAGATATGTTACATGCGGAGTTCCCCAAGGAAGTGTCCTCGGGCCCTTGCTATTCATTGTATACATAAATGATTTACCAAAATGTATTAAACATCAAACCGTTCTTTTTGCAGATGATAGCACTGTCATAGTCCCATGTGAAAACATACATACTTTCGAAAATGATATTAATAGTTCCCTTCAATCCATAATAAACTGGTTAGAAATAAATAAATTGAAAGTAAACTTAGAAAAAACCAAAATAATGTTATTTTATCAGCGAAAAAATCAAGTGCAACTTAATATTACTTACGATAATAAAAGGATCGCTGAAACTAATACTGCTACTTTTCTAGGATTACATTTAGACAATCACCTATCATGGAAATCCCATATTGAAACCGTTGCCAAAAAGTTAAATCAATATGCATATGCCCTATACAATTTATCAAAAATGGTAAATGAGTCTGCCGTTCTAGTAGCGTACATGTAGTTTCTACACTACGGTTCGGCATTATGTACTGGGGAAATTCCACTGATAGACTCGTCGCTTTCAAAGCGCAAAAAAAATGTCTTAGATCAATTTTTAAATTAAAATCAACTGACAGCTGCCTACCATATTTTAGAAAATTTAATTTACTTACCATGCCTTGCTTATATATTTATGAGATAGCTTTGTTCGTAAAAACTAATTCGGAAACATTCAAAGCTGTAAAATCTAAACGCCGTAATATGGACATTTGCTCCTACTCACACAAGACTGCCCTTTATCAAAAAAGCATTGTAGGTATGGCACCCAAGATATACAATAAAATACCCAGGTGCATCAGAGAAAAAAATGAGTTAAATGAATTTAAAAAAACGCTGCTGAAATTCCTGACACAGAAGGCATATTACTCAGTACAAGAATACCTAACCGATGATAATTTAAATAAATATTCAAATAAATTGTAGATAAATATGTGCTTTAACAATCTTTAACAATATTTAACAATATTAATGATATTAGTAATATTTTAACATTTTCGACTTAGTAATAATGTAATTATGTGCATGTAAATCATTTAATATTGTGATACTTATTCTTTAATTTAGTTGTAAGGACATTATATATAATTAATATTTGTATGCCGCTATCGGCTAGACATGGTGAACTTATATTTTATTATGTACACCTTGTATGTTACCTATGCTCTACAAATAAACATTTGATTTGAATTGATTTGATTTGATTTGATTTCGTAGCGGGAGCCCAGGCTCCAGCCGCGTACATGACAATCAGTTCTATTGTTGCAGTGTATATGACCTTTATAATCTCCCTATTCAGGCCCCAGCTAACCTTTGCCACGCGTGCAAGCTGCTTGTACATCTCCGCTGCATATTTGCAGACATTTTTGGTGTGCTCGCTGAAAGTTAATCTGTCGTCGATGGTTAAACCCAGCAGCTTCATACTCCTTACCATACCAATGTCAAACCCGGCCATGCTCAGAACTGGCGTGTCGTACTTACGTTTATCTTCTATCTATATCTATAAAAGCGAAAGGTGACTGACTGACTGACTGACTGATCAATCAACGCACAGCCAAAACTGCTAAGCCTAGAAGCATGAAATTTGGCAAAAAGGTCCCTCAAATGACGTAAGTGTGCACTAAGAAAGGATTTTTGGAAATTTCACCCCTAAGGGGGTAAAAAGGGGGTTGAAAGTTTGTATGAAAAATATAATTCATTCGACCAAAATTCTTGAAACTTAGCACAAATAGTATTCTAAGTAAATGATAAAGATTGACATTATTAGTTTTTCGAAACTACCCCCAAATAATGATTTAGGGGTTGTTGAAATTTGTATGGAAAATCTGATTTCTTGGGTCAATAAACTTGAAACTTGCCACAATACTAACCTAAATGAATAATAAAGGTTGCTATTATTATTTTTTTAAACTACCCCCAAAAGACGATTTAGGGGATGTTATTTTTTTAGAAGAATCTGATTTCTTGGGTCAATAAACATGAAACTTGACATAAATACCAACCTAAATAAACAATAAAGGTTTTCAATAATTAGTTTTTCGAAACTACCCTTAAAATACGACTTTGGGGTGGTAAAGATTTTTGATTACTTTTACTGCACATAGCTTCTTTTTATGACGTTGGGGAGCACTCAGGAGGGGTTTTTGGAAATTCAATTTTTTAAAGGGTTAAAAGGTAGACATTTATTTGTATAAAAATCTTATTCCTTTGGCAAAATAACAAAGGATGGCATCATTAGTTTTTCGGATTTACCCCGTGAAGACGATTTAGGGGTGTCAAAGTTTCTTTGAAGAATCAAATGGCACTAGGATGGGGACCTCTACATCGATTTGGAACTACCGAACTGGACCGTTTGTCTCAGGTTTAATAGCAGCTTATTTTTGGTTGTCATCACACGAACGAAGTCGCGGGCGGAGCTAATATTATAAATGTGAAAGTGACTCTGTCTGTCTCTCTGTCCACATTTCACGCTTAAACCGTTGAACCGATTTAGATGCAATTTGGTTCGGAGATATTTTGAAACGCTGGGCAGGACATAGCATAGTTTTTATCCCGGAAATCTTACTTAAGGGGGTGGAAAGAGAGGTAGAAGTTTTTATGGAATACCCACAATATTATGCTTCGATATACAACATAAGCTATTAGAATTACTAATGCTTCGCAGACGAAGTCGCGGGCAACAGCTAGATGGTTATAAGCATCGCACAGGTTTTATGCGGTGAAAACCTCTACTTATTTCTGACACCCTAACTCTGAACATGGGTGAGGGCAGCATTGGCAGTTCGGGAAGATTTCGGAGATTTCAGCCGCTGTGTCACCATCAACGACTAACACTACCAGGCCCCTCAGAAAGTATTGCGAAAAAAAGTTTTTATATATGGGAGACTGGCCAGTTATAATGTTTTTCGAAAATATGATTATTTATAAGTAAAAATAAGTAAGTTCCAATTTCAAAATTTCCCTCCACATTTTTTGCGAGTTAATTCAAAGTATTGTGTCTCACTGAAATATGGATCTGCGCCGGGAACATTTTAGAGCTATGATTTTATACGATTTCAAGTGTCGCCTGAAACCGGATGAATCGTACGATAGACTTCAAATGGCATTCATGGATGAAGGCCCTTCCAAGGCAACCGTGTATCGTTGGTATAACGAATTCAAGCGCGGTCGACCAACTTTGGGGGATGACGAAAGAAGCGGTCGCCCTTTGACGGCTGTTACCGAAGAAAACGTGCTAGCAGTGAAAAATTTAATCCAAGACAATAGGCGAATTACATATCAGGAGATTCAACACATATTGAAGATTGGATCGGGAAGCGTTCACGAGATTCTACACAGCCATCTTCGCGTGAGGAGGATAGTATCACGCTGGGTGCCGCACAACCTCACCGATGCTCAGAAGCAGGCCCGGGTGGAATGGTGCCGTGATATGCTTAACAAATTTGAAGCAGGCTCGTCTTGGCGTGTTTACGACATCGTTACAGGTGATGAGTCCTGGATTTATCAATACGACCCAGAAACCAAGCGCCAGTCGACTGTTTGGGTGTTTCAAAATGAGCCAACGCCTACCAAAGTGAAGCGATCTAGAAGCGGGGGTAAGATTTTGATCGCTAGCTTTTTTAATTTGACTGGCCACTTGGTATCAATTCCCTTACGGGATCAAAGAAGCATTAATGCCGAATGGTATACTACCAAATGTTTGCCAGAAGTTTTCTCTGTTATAAGCAACAAGCGACCAAACACAGGGCTCCGCGGGCTACTACTCCACCACGACAATGCACCTGCGCACACCGCACTCAAAACGAGGGACTTCCTGGACAGCACGCCAGTCAAACTCCTGGGTCACCCTCCTTACAGCCCTGATCTAGCACCGTGTGACTTCTTTTTATTCCCAAAAATAAAAAATCAGCTTAAAGGGATACAATTTTCGTCGCCGGAAGATGCGCTGGCTGCGTTCGAGCAGGCTGTAAACGAGGTGTCTGCGGCGGACTGGAAAAAGTGTTTTGAAAACTGGTTTAGGCGTATGAATCTTTGTATAGAGGCTGGTGGAAAGTACTTTGAAAAGATTTAATAAAAATATATGTACGTATAGAACAATTTTTTTTAGTTTCGCAAAACTTTCTGAGTGTCCCACGTATATCGTCGGCGAACGCCTGCACGAAGTATCCACTCTTTTCCAAGTCTTGCAGTAGCGGGTCCAGTATTAGGTTCCAAAAGATTGGACCACCAATTGACTCCTGAACACAGCCCTTGTTGGTTTCCCTCGTGCACTCCTCCCCAGCATACCTTACTGTTAAGGTTTCCTTAAGAACCGATAATGGTTCTTTTTTAGTATGTTTTCACATCCCTATTTCCCTCCAAATTCATCCTTGCCCTCATCACTATTTTACAGGCGCGCGACGCAATCGCGCCATCTGGGGAATGAAAAAGGGAGGGAGGGAGGGGGGGTTCGAACTAAAACCGACACCAGCCGCCCAAGTGCCGAGCTCCGTGAAATAAACCATAAAACCATGTAACAAGTGAAAGTGTTGTGTTAAATCATCATCAATCAATAAAGGGACGTCCCAGAACTTTAAAATCCTCAAGAAACAAAACTTTACACCAAGTTTGCAAACGGCACGATATTGGGAGCACGAATCAACAGCGTCAAGTATCGCCGTAAGTACCCTAAATTCCTCAAATCCATCCTAGCCATTTTACTGTGGATCTTCCTACAGTCCTATCGAAGGGATTACTTTCACACTTACTCTTACTTTTCTGCAGTCAAGATAGCTGTCAATTAGCCTTCTGTTGTTCACGGGGCACTTTTCCACAGCCAGCCTGACTTTGATTGCCGGCCACCAGGCGCTATCGAAGGAAATTGCAGATTCATTCAATATTTTTTTTTGTCGATCAAGTCCAAAACTCTGCAAATAATAATAATAACGAGTTCATTAGGGTAAAGAACAATCCAAACTCAATATTTATGGCTCCGGTAATACCGGCTGATAAAATAAGAATAATTAAACAATTGAAAAACAAAAAAAGTTTCGGATATGATGGAATAGCAATTTCTGCAGTGAAATTTGTTGCTGATGTTATAGCTCTTCCCTTGTGTCATATAATGAATCTCTGTATAAACGCAGGCATTTTTCCAAATAGCCTAAAAACAGTAATTATAAAACCATTACATTAAAAAGATAGCAAAGAAGACATGTCAAACTACAGACCAGTTGCCCTTGTCTCGGTATTCTCCAAGATTTTCGAAAAACTAATGTATGAAACAATTTTTTCATTTTTAGATAAGTTTAACATTCTGAGCAATGAGCAAAAGGGATTCAGAAAGAATAAAAAAATTAACATGGCGATATATGACTTAATACATAATATAATGACAAATCTTGACAAAAAAACACCAGTTTGTGCTATATTCACTGACATGACCAAAGCCTTTGACTACGTTAATCATAATAACTTGACAGCTACGGCATTAGAGGAAATCTGTTGAGCCTTATAAAATCGTACCTTAGTAATCGTAAACAACATACAGAAATCTCAAGAATATGTGCTAGACGTAAATTGGAATTTAAGTACCTATCTGATAGTAGAGAAGTCAAATTCAGAGTTCCACAGGGGAGTGTCATCGCAGCTCCATTATTTCTTATGTACATCAATGATCTTCCGAGAAATGTGCAACAGCCGATGGTGTTATTCGCTGATGATATCACAGCGTTAGTAAAATGCGTGGAAAAAGCAAATTATGAAATAGACATTAATGACACATTAAAATCAATAATTAATTGTCTAAACTCTGATAATCTAATTATTAACTTACAAAAGACAAAGATTATGCATTTCTTTCAACGTTTGCACCCAGATCCTTTAAAAATTTAATACAATGGACAAAATATTGACAAGACTAATGTTGCTAAATTCTTAGGTATACATGTGTTGTTCTGTAAAGTAGCGCTGTTTTCAACAATATCAATAAAAAAGTTATTAAATATATTTGCTATATCTGAACCTGATGTAGCAGTAACACCATTATCTATTATACAATTAATATACTCTCGACACCGTTCGTTACCTGTGCAGCTTTTTACAATATCCCAAGAAGCTTTACCTTTATTTTTTGAGTATGCAATGTGCTTAAGATTACATAACGATTGCATATTATGAATACATTTCCTTAACATTTTCGAGTACACCTTAAATCTAGTTTTGTTTTCATACGTTCTATTTACATAATATTTATATCTTAATGTTCGTTTAGTGTTACTACTAATTTTAACTCCTTTTGTTATCCATTTTAATTTATTATCTTTGAACTGTTTTTTTACTTTAATCAGAGGGAAGCATAGTTTATAAAAAAATGTTAAAGTGTCATGAAACGAATCGAAAGCATTATTCGTGTCTGAAATTTTGTAAATATCCGAAAAAGATAATTTACTTACGTGTTCAATGAATTTGCTAACATTGTCTTTACTCAGGTCATTTACGGTCATGAAGTAATAGCCTGATATGGGTTTTTGATTACATTCGAAATTCACAAACTGAGCAGTGTTGTGATCAGATAAACAAACATTGTGAGTTTTGCCTATTACGTTTGGAATATTACTAATGATGTTATCAATACATGTGTTCAACCTGGTGGCTTCATGAATGTGACATTTCATACCATAATTTGAGATTAATTCTTTCAATTTTGTGCAATTATTATCATTGTTTAGAAGGTTTATATTAAAATCCCCAGCTATTATTATTTTGCTTTTTTTATTTTGTAATTTAAGTAAGGTTTTGTGTAAGTTTTCAAAAAATATATTTAAATTAGATGAGGGTGTCCTGTATATACATAATATTGTCACACGCATAGATTTAATTTCAAGACCACAAATTTCGAAATGTTTATCAATGCAAAATTCTGTTACTTCTTTCAATTCAGTACTTTGAAGATGGTTTTTGCATAGTATACATGTTCCCCCCCGCCGCTGATCAGGTCGTGAATAAATCGCACCGACGTAAAAGTTGTTAAGATTAAGGTATTTTTCTTCACCTCTTATAACAAAATGTTCACTCAGGTATAAAACGTCAATGTTTATATTAGAGTCACGCATCTCATTAATAGTTAAATCAATATCTTGTAGTTTATTTAAAGCCCCTGCAATATATTGATGCATTATTGAAAAAATATTCCTGCTATGTTTTTTACTACTACTATTGCTATGTTTTTTATTAGTTACGAAAAAATGGTTCTTTACTTACCACAACGTTGTCAATAGAAGTATTTATGGGCGACATTTGTGGTTTGACAATCTTCGAAAAATAGTAAGGAATAGTACCTTTAGGTGGACCTTTTACAGGTTCCAACGTGCTGATTACTTGAAGTGATGAAGTTTTCGTAGTTTCATGTATAAAATGTTCTGAACCATTAGGTTTGCCGATTGTTCCTACATTATTATTATAAAATAGGTACTTGTTGTAGTATTCTACATCGTTAATTTTGTGTAGAAGTTGTTGGATAACGCTATTGTAGCTATTTGCTTCGATGAAGTTACAATTGTGATAGTTTTGTGAAAGCAATTTTAATTCATAGTTAAGTTTATGCTCATTCAGGAATGCATTATACTTAACATTTACAATAAATATATTACAGTTTTTCAATAGCCTAACCATTTCGAGATTGGCAACTTAATTTGTGTGATTTACCTTCATCGTGAAAGTTCAGCTTTTGTGATTTATCCTCCGTTTTATCATGCGTAATTGCAATGCAATCGGTTGCTATTGCTACTTTAGTGTTGGACTCTTTAGTTTCATTTTCTTCTCTAAGACCGTCAGTAACAGTACTGCTGCAAGCTGGTTCGGGGGTATGGAAGTCGATGTCCAAGTCTAGTTTTCTAGCCGATAGTCTGTTTTTATTTGGAAAACATTTTTGGTAGATTCCTGTGTTGCACGAAGAGGTCGTACTTTTGGGATTTTGGCTCGTAATGTACATTTTCTTAAAATATTCAGTTTTAATCTTTTGATCAGCTAACTGTTGTTTCAATGAAACATTCTCTAAGCCAAGTGTCTCAATTTCAAAATTTATTCTTAATATCTGCTCCTTAAGATTCTCAATCGTATTTTTTAAGTGTAATCGTAGTTTTTTTTTTTTCATCACTTTTATGGTGTGTAGATAGGTCCATCATACTTTTGACGCTTAAGTTTGATGCCAAACTGTCAAGGGATTCATTGGACAGACGAGAAAGAGAGCGTCGCATACGCCTTTGCCTGAAAGTTACGTTATTGCAGGTTTCCATGTTTTCTGAGAATATTTGTTAAAATATTTCTTAAATTTGTAGAAAAGTATATAGAGCAGAAAATAAGTCACAAAAACCAGCAAACCATAAAATAAACTGTTCCATGTAAAAAAGTGATAAAAAAAACATGAAAGTTCCAAAAACAGATTGAGTTCAGTGGGGTTTGAACTCGAGACGCGCAATCGTTGACACGACGCCTTACGCAATCGGCTACTATGTTCCTTAGTACATAATGCGAAATTGGTGGTTCTATTAGGCGTTTCGTTAAATTCAACAAAGTGCGTTATTCTTTGTTTTAATTGGTCGAAAGATAAGCGTCGGTCGCGCGTCACTATTTTGTATTTTTTTTTTTGGTGCCTTAATTTGATGATTCACTAATTGTTATTTACTTTTATTATACAAAATTATGTCACTGTTATTATACAATATAGAATTGTTTGTTTTTATTTATCATTCGGTTTAAACGTTGTACACTTATTTTGATGCACAATTTTGTTTGTAAACACTGCGTTAGATGCTGTTCTTTTATCAAGCTTTTATTCACTTAAAACTTTAGAACTTTTGCTGCCAACAATACACATTAATCACTACATATAAATTGACTGGTATGTTACATAATTAGACTGAAATACTAATGTTTACTATTTTTCACAAAATTTAAATATGCCAATGTTGACGTGACAACTAGCGCCACCCTACCTTTTTAAGAATATTATTACATTAGAAACTGATCACCTGACATTTTTGATTAATATAGATTTGCAATGCTTATGATTGTTATAGTGCTTAATGTTGCATGCCATACGGTAGAATGTACTGGATCTAATTGTTTTTTCTTTTTTACACCATCAAAACTATGTTTTGTTACCTACATTCTTTGCAAATAAATGATTTCTGATTCTGATTCTGAGGTCCTCGGACCACCACGGAATGGTAATTTAAGTTTTCTTACATACTTTTGGGATAGTAGCATCTTCACAAGCCTTTTCAATTATATTTTTATAACTTACTACCATTTGTTCGAGTTCATATTTATTTACTATTTGATTTATATTATTTACGCTTATTTTATTTTCTGTCTTTTGTTCCCCCAGTTTATTTTTAAAAGTTTCCCAATTTTCCTTTATTGTATTGTACTTCCTTGTTGTTCTAATTATGCTTATCCCTTTTTCTCTTTTTTGTCTTACGATAAATAAAATGGTGTTGTGGTCCGAGCTCGTTGCCCATTCTTTTTTTTTTCCCTTTATCTTTGAGAAATGCTCATGCATACTGCGCTACCACGGGGAGACAGCGCAGTTATGTGGGATTCTAACCCACTAAAACTCCACGGTGTCCTCCTGTGCCGCTTATGGCGGGAACACGGGAACGCATCAGCATACATCCGCGAACCCGCCGCGGCTGACCGTCTCCGGACCCTCCTCTGGGGTTTACCCCCCCATCACCGGCGAACTAGAACACACTGTACGCCGTGACCACCCCAGGGACCAAATCAGTAGGGTAGGGTAGTGTAGGGTAGGGTAGGGTAGTGTAGGGTAGTATAAGGTTTTTTTTTATATCTAATTCCGCTAACGAAGTTAGCGCCTAATCTGTGCAAATTCTTACATTCCATTCCTCTTTCATGCTTTTCGTACTTTCATTCTTCATACAATGGTTCTTCTTGTGTACGTCATCTTGTATACAGTGGCTGGGACTCCCACTTTGTTTAAATACGTAAAAGGCAACTTTATTTATTTAGTGTAAGGTTAAAAACAAAAGTGCTACATATACAAGAATACAAAAGTGTTGTTGATCACAGTAAAATATGCAAAAAGTGCTGCAGATCACAGGTAAGGTCCGGAAGTGCTGTTTATCACAGGGAAAATCACAATCTAAATAATGCCTTTCATTTAGGGATGAGAAGCACAACAGTGGGCCTTCGATAGTGCTTGGTGGCCAGCCATCAAGGTCAGACTGGCTGAGGAAAAGTGCCCGGTGAACATATGAAGGCTGCTAGATAGCTATCTCGACAGTAAGAAAGTCAAGGTTCGTTACGCTGGGCAGGAATGCACGCGAGTGACTAGCAAGGGCTGTGTTCAAGGGTCAATAGGTGGTCCCATCCTGTGGAATCTCATTCTAGACCCACTATTGCAGGAATTGGAACAACGCGGAATCTTCGGGCAGGCGTTCGCCGATGATATCGTCTTGGGTCTGGATGGAGACTCAGCGACAGAAGTTTCAACAACGGGCGTCCGAAACAAGCTGAGGTTCGCGCCGCACAAAACCTGTGCGATGGTCGTAACCAACAAGCGCAAGCATGATACCCCAAGGCTGAGCATGGCCGGGGTCGACATTGGTATGGTTAAGAAGATGAAGTTGTTGGGTCTAACCATAGACGAGAAGCTCACCTTCAACGAGCACACTGCGAACGTCTGCAGGAGGGCAGCTAACATTTATAAGCAGCTGTCCCGCGCCGCTAAAGTGTTTTGGGGATTGGACGCACAGATCATACACACAATCAACACTGCTATGATTGAGCCCATAATAACGTATGCGGCCGCAGCCTGGGCTCCCGCTACGAAGAAGCTGGGAATACGGAAGAAGCTAGGCTCGGTCCAACGAGGATTCGTCCAGAAGATCTGTAAATCTTACCGTACTGTCTCCCTGAACTCGGCACTGGTACTGTCCGGAATACTACCTCTAGATCTGCGCATACAGGAGGCAGTCGCCCTGTATGAAGAGAGGAGAGGGCCATCCCGGTTTGTACCAGGAGACGGAGATAAGGAAAGAAAGTGCGGTAGGGTTTGCAGAGGCTCCTCATCCAGCTACACAAATGCCCCTGGAGTTCATGTGCCTGGCAGACCAACAGTTGCTAGACAGCAACAATGTGCAGGCGGTGCGAATCTTCACCGACGGCAGCAAGATTGAGGAGAAGGTTGAAGCCGCATTATCCATTTGGGATACTGAAGGCGAAGTCCGGAACCTCAAACTTAGCTTAGCCGCGTACTGCACAGTCTACCAGGCGGAACTCCTGGCCATCTGCAAAGTGACGGACGTGATCTTCACGCGGCAAGAGACAAGCTATGGTTTGTACAGTGACTCAATGTCAGCATTGCAGACGCTTGCAAGCCATGGCTCTCTCCATCCCCTGGCGGTTCACGCGCGTACCAATTTGGCTCAAGCCCTGGGCCAGAGCAAAACTCGTATCTTTGTTCTGGATCAAGGCCCACGCGGGCCTGCCGGGAAATGAGCGAGCGGACGAGTTGGCAAAGAAGGCAGCATTGTCGTGACGGAGAAAGCCGGACTACGACCAGTGTCCGGTGTCATTTATCAAGCGACAGATCCGTTTGGAATCGCTTGATGAATGGAACCGAAGATATGTGTCAGGCGAGACAGCCTCTGTGACGAAAATGTTTCTGCCGGATGCCAAAGCGGCTTTCCGTATTGTAAAACAGGTGCGGCCCACAGGCGTTCTCACGCAGGTTTTGACGGGGCACGGCGGGTTCTCTGAATACTTGAATCGCTTCAAGTGTAAGGAGAGCCCATCGTGCATCTGCGATCCAGGCGTGGCAGAGACTGTCCAGCACATTTTTGTAGATTGCCCGTTATTTATCAGGGAACGCTACCAACTCGAATGTGAGCTGGACAGGAGACTGACGAAGGAGAGCCTGCATGGTCTCATGACTAAGCAACACAGGGAAAAGTCCCTGGTGTACTGTGTTAATGTGGCGTCCACCGTCAACGCACGACACCGAAGCTGAAGCGGCACTATGCTTCACTAGTATTATGAGTTAGAATATTTTGTAAGAAGCATAGAATAGCACGCACAATACTGCAATGACGAACCGTGCACTGGGGTAGTACCTAAGAAAACAGATTGTCTGTATGGTGAAAAGGGTAGGGTAGGGTAGTGTAGGATAGGGTAGGATAGTGTAGGGTAGGGTAGTGTAGCGTAGAGTAGGGTAGGTAGTGTAGGGTAGGGTAGGGTAGGGTAGGGTAGTGTAGGGTCGGGTAGGGTAGGGTAGGGTGGGGTAGGGTAGGTAGTGTAAGGTAGGTTAGGTAGGGTAGATAAATGTTTGGTGTTTTTATGGCAAAACAAAGTTTGCCGGGTCATCTAGTGATTTATTAAAATTCAAAATAATTATAATTAACATATTTAAAAACCACTCCAATCTAGTACAATAATAATTATTACGGTTGTTGTTTATCATCTGGGTACTCATCGACACTGTAATAGCCCCTCCTCAATAAATATGTCTTCAATTTATTTACATATAAGTTTACGCTATTTATGCAAGATTTTGAGGCAAGTTTTTATCTTATCTTTTAGTTTCTATCTTTTCGTTGGTCATCATTTTCAGATTTGTGCAATTTCTTAACAATGCTGGTTAGCAGCACCAGTATATAAAGGCACGGCACTGTCAACATATTAAGTTTATTAAAATGCAAATGTCTCTGCACGAATCCGTCTGTTTCAGGTGGAGCATTGTCCGTATGGCTCTTTTCTGAATTACAAATGCCGAGTGGATATTTTACTTGTAGCTGTTGCCCCAAAACTCAATACTATATCTAAGCCTAGACTCAACCTAGGCAAACTTTACCATCCTACCTGGGCCAATGTCTATTCTTCCCTCAGGCTTCTGATTGCATAGCATGCTGAGCTAACTGACTTCGTTACAGTTACAGACGATGTCTCAACCTTCCAGTTTAAAAAGTGCATTACTATGAAGCACTGGGCTCGCGTGCTGGATAATCTTTCTATTAAAACAGCATTTTGTTGTGTATGACACGGTACAAACGAACAGGTCCCAAGATAAGTAGTCCCAGAATTTCATTGCACAAACAAAGCTGAACACCTTGTTGGGATTAAGAAATGTAGCCGATAACCCGATTTGAACTCTGCCATGAAATACTGACCTGACCTATAAGCTTTCATTACCTATGGGCGGGTGTAGGTTTTTTTGGCTCCTGTAACACAGGTTAATCATCTAGCACAGGAGTCAGGGACTTCACTGAATTGTATTATGTTTCTTATTAGTTTCTTATTATGTTTCTTATATAAAGATAAAATAAAGAGTAGGTGGTGCAAAATGATGGTGGACTTTTCCTACTCGTATCAACACTTTAGTGACCTATCAGTGCTAGGATCATCAAAAAGTTCCTATTCGCAGCAAACCGTCGAGATCGGTATCACCACTTCTAGTAAATCAACAGATAATTCGTGATCCCAGAGTATCGCAGTACGCACGTATGCGATAAATCTGCGCAGGCGTCGCTCAAACCGCGCCGAGCACTGCGCGCGCGCATCGCTCACACCGACACACGCGTGTTAATAGCCATCGAACTAACACCCGCCGATGTTATCAGTTGTATAGAAACGGTCGCGGCTCATAAAGACGTGCACCTGTGTCTTTGTCTGTCCTCCTAAATCATATCGCATAGCAGGAACCCTTTGCTCGATTCTCCACGGACACACGCCGAGGCTCCGGCTCCGAACATTATTCCTATGATTTATGTGGGACGTGGAGCTGATACAATGCTAGAAAAGTGATGGAAATAAGTTCACGGTGTTAATTAGCTGCGAGAAACACACATAATCTGTAGGAGCAGCACGACTATTTTAGACTCGATCGGTATTTAGAATGGATCTGAGAGCATCCTGGAACAGAACACCTCCAGCGTCTTATTAGCCCACTTGTTACTGAATAGTTAGAAAGTATTCATTATTCAGTGGGTAAGCTCAAACGATCACCTTCATACTAAGTGTTATCTTTCCAGGTTGCGTCATTTTTGCACTGCAGCTGAAGTCTCTTGCTTTGCGTCATAGAACTATTCTAAAATATAAATACCTAATTCTGTATTTGGTATTTATAAGACAAGTTTAAAGTAGGTATTTGCAGGTATTGTCAGTTTAACTACATAACGTTATAATATGACGCGAACGTCATTTAATAATATTATTGCTGGTTGTTTGTAAAGAGTATGTGCTGTCGTTGGGTATCGGTGAGAAGTCAGAGTGACGTGCGCAAGCAACGTCTTTCACAACTCATCCATATTTGATCTGATCTGCGTTGTAGATGCGCTGACGCCCGCGCCGATCACCGCAGCCTCCCTCGTCTCATTGATATTCTCGTTTGTCAAATCAATTGTCAAGGTACCTACTTACCATAGGCACCCACTGTTCTGACGCACTGTTACTAACTATACACTGACACTTATTGATTGCCTTCCGCATTACGATTTAATAAAAACCCAGATGAAATTAAAATATATTAACCTCAATACTTCCAATTCGAACGCTTCCTATAATGCTATTCACTGGATATGAAATAATAGTGAGTCGGTCAGTCAGCACCCTGTGGGGCTGGCATCGACCCTTGTCTGCGGATCATTCAGCCCTGGATACATGCACAGGCAGTGACGGCAGTGCGCCGCATCCGCATTATGCAAACATTTTCCGAATATTAGTGCCGCTACCCACTGAACCTCTCCACATTCTACTGAGCTTGCGCAGTACAGCAGTAGCTAAATATTTTTACAATAATATTTTTTTTTAAAGAATATTTAACGTACTCTGTTTTTAATAATAAGTATTTAAACTGCGGTGGATCTGACGTACAGCATATTGCACCAGGCACGTAAGGAAGACGGCTAAACTAATTTGAAGACATTTTTTTTTATATTTATTTCCATCGTTCCACTCACAATATTTATATGTCAATTTGATTTACCAGTAGGACAATATATTGCAGATTCAAACGCCATTAAAATATATAAAGATTAGTTCCAAGAATGGCATTGTTTACAACGTTGAGAGATTACCGTTATTACAGAAACGAATGGCGATGTCATCGGCACATCGAGGGTGAGCAGATTCGAGGAAGCGGCGACCTTCAGGTGAGCCGGTAAAAAACGCTCCGCAGAGTTCCGCTACCTGTCATCCTCGCGAGCACCCTCACCGGCACAGGGCACACGATACCAGACGTACCTACCGCTGCTGCCGGGCTCAACGCCGCGCCACACGTGTTATCTGATGTTAACTCATGTTTTTTACATACAACGATATGTATCATCTACAGTTGGACAGTTTTTGTGCACGTCGATAACCGTGGTGCACGTTTTGTGGCGTGACTGATTTGTACGGCATCCGGGAGTGTTACTCCGTGGACGTTTAAATTATGATAAATTAAACTGATGGTTTGTCGTCAGTTCATTTAAAATCACCAGTCTATCGTTTATTTTTTATTATTTTCATCTAAACAAAAGTATGAACAGTCGCAGTGTGGGACAGCCAGCTCGCAGCCCGCGGGAGAACCGTGGCGGACGCACAAAGCACAGCGCACAATAGCTGACCCGACCTCGTCTCACGCTACCTAAAAAAATCAACGAATTATATTTTAGGAAAAAAAGGCAGTTTAAAATATGTGACAGGAGCAATTTCTTTGAGTTGTCCATAGAAAAGGATCGCAGCGTGATGTATGGCGGGCAGTTGCCATGATTTATACACACTGCCGCGCACTTCATAACGTGGAGATAAAGATGAGTGTGGCTGGAGCTCTATAGCGCACATAGTAACATGTCAGGTGCTGTACTCTGCGCGCACGGTTACATGAACTTGTGCGAGGACTCTGAACTTAGAGCTTGTTAGAATTGCATGCGACTGAATGATCGTTCAGTTTACAACCTATATTTAGGAATATATTATGTGATTTTCATATAAAATTTGCTCTTGTGAACTATGAATCTGGCTTGATTCGTTTTTTTATCCTTTTATTAAGGTGGGATACCTTAATAAAAGACAAAGTCAAAGTTAAGACGTCCTGAAAAACGTCCACTGCTGGACATAGGCCTCCCCCAGGCGTCTCCACATTGACCGATCCCGTGAGCCTCCCATCCTGCGGATTTCTGCAACCTTAACCAGGTCATCGGTCCATCTAGTGGGAGGCCTTCCAACGCATCGTCCTCTGGTTCACGGTCGTCAGAACTTTTCGGCCCCATCAGTCATCCGTTCTGTGAGCAATGTGCCCTGCCCATTGCCACTTAAGTTTCGCAATTCTTCGAACTATGTCGATAACTTTGGTTCTCCTCCGGATATCCTCATTTCTGATGCGATCATGCAAGAAAACTCCACACAGCCCTCTCCATTGCCCTTTGGGTGACTTTAAGATTTCTGATGAGGCCCCATTTGAGAAAACACGTCTCGGTCCCATAGGTAATCACTGGCTACACACACTGGTCATAGACTTTTGTCTTGAGACACTGCGGTGAATTGGACGATAAGATCCAACGCAACTTCCCGAACCCGACCCAGCTGTGGTGGATTCGACGGTTCACCTCTTTCTCGTAGACCTCCCAACTGGCCAGTTTGTCCCAGGTAGACATAATCGTTTGCACCTTCTAGTTTAGAGACTCCGATCTTGATTGAAGTGGGTATTATATGGGCATTCACTATGACCTTGGTTTTGTCCATGTTATTTTAAAGATCCACTCTTTCGGAAGCTCTACTGAGGTCACAGAGCATTGTACTGAGAATCGCCATGGTCTCAGCTATAATAAATAATAATTTATTTTATTTCAAAAAGGATTAGCCTAGGTTACATCAGTGTTTACATTACAAAAATGGGCATGGCTATTACACATAATAAAATCCCTGTCCTTCAAACTAGGAAGACCTGTATCTTGAAGAACAGTTTTCTCCAAATGGATTTTTACATATTTTGTACAAGTATGTATTTATAAATTGAGCACTAGCTCTGATGTTAACATATTACTATACTGATTTTCATTTTTTATTTTTTTTAAATTAGTAGTTAGGTTTTAGTTAATTGTGTGAAGTGTTGATGTATGTGTGTTGGTGTGAGGTTTGTCCTAAGTGTGTTATGTATAAATAATAAATAAATTTAATAATTGTGATTATTGACAAATAAAAGTTAGTAGGTATAAGTTTAATATTATTATTTGATAAATCAAATATAATAATTATAATATCACATTAATAGTAGTTAACAAAAATTATATTTATAAGTAACTTTATTTAATTTAATTTCAATAAATTAAACAATTTAATAACTAATATCTTTAATTCAATTTCATTCAATTCAATTTAATTTAATTTCATGTAATAACTTATTTAAATAACTAATTTCTAAAATTTAATTTCATTCAATTCAATTTGATAATTTAATCTATTTTCATGTAATAACTTATTTTAATGATACAATTCAATTTTTCATTTTATGTAGTTTGATTTAATCATTTAATTTAATGAGGTCCTCGGTATCACCATAATTTAAATTTAAGAGCCACGTTAGTAATTTTTTTTTTAATTCGTATTTATTTAAATTATTTATTAATAATATCCTATGCACTTTATTGTAAATTCGGGAACTCAAGATGAAATATTGGTGGGTAGCAAATGCGGTTCTGTAATGTTCGACTTGGCACACTCGTGCAGCCCTTCTTCGGGTATGGAGTGCGTTACGTGGTGGAACGGAGGCATGTTTGCGGAGCGTTGAGTGATAAACAAATAGCTGTCTGACGGTAAGCAATTTGCAGTCCCGATATAGTTCTTCAGTCGGGTACCTAAACGGTTTGCGTAGCATAACCTTCAGAACAGCTCTTTGGGCTCTCTCCAGCGGTAAAAACGATGTTTTTGTTGCTCCCCCCCAAGCAGTCACACAATATGTCAGTAGTGACTGGCACAAAGAGTAGTAGACAGTCTTGAGCGTGTCAGTGTCTGCTGAGTTTCTAAGCTGCTTAAAAATATATATAACTTTGCGGATCCTAGATGTTAGTGACGTAATGTGTTTGTGCCAATTTAAACGCTCGTCTATTACCACTCCAAGGTATTTAATAGAAGAAACTTTGGCCAAGCATGGACAGGTACAATCTGGCGTCAACTGGCAGTTGTGAAATTTAATGTTAAAGTCATGTAGGGGCTGACTTTTATTACTTATAGAAAATGGTATAAATTTAGTTTTGTCAAGGTTTAATGTCAAAAGATTAGTGGAAAGCCAATTTGATACCGTGTTAATACATTTCTCAGCGTGACCTCTCGTTTCATTCCAATCTGAGCCATGCACAATGAGTGCTGTGTCATCCGCGTAAGTAAGGATATGACAGTTTGTAAGTTTCAGTGTGCATAACTGGTTAATGTAGATTAGGAAGAGAGTCGGTCCCAAGATACTTCCTTGTGGAACCCCGTAATCACCTAGAGGGTGTTCATTACTTATGTGATTATTTATAATCACACTTTGTGTCCTCTCCGTGAGATAACTTTTAAATAGACTCAAGGGTGTTCCTCTTACGCCAATATTTTCCAGCTTAAGTAGAAGTTTAGAGACAGAGACTGTGTCAAACGCCTTTGATAGGTCTAAAAAGATTCCAATGCATTTCTTACCCTGATCCAAATTGCGGGACAGAAGATCACTCAAACCCGTCACAGCATCCTCCGTGGACCTACCCGACATGAAACCGAATTGATTGGGTGCTATGATGTTATTGGCATCTAGATATTTTATTAACATACGGTTCAAGATTCGCTCCAGTATCTTAGACATCGCCGAGAGCACAGAAATAGGTCTATAATTATTGACACAGTCTCTGTCACCTGACTTGTAAATTGGGTGAATAAGCGCTTTTTTGAAGGCATCTGGAAAAACACCGGTGGTTATCGACAGGTTACATATATGGGTTATTACCGGAACTAGAAATTTTCTTGAAGTTTTAATCATCTGAGTAGATATACTATCCCAGCCTACAGCGGTGTCGCTGCGGAGAGCCATGATGACTTTCTCAATCTCGGCCTCGTCCACCTTTTGCAGGACGAAAGAATTACACTGAGAGTGGACAAGATGTGGAGCCACTGTTGTTTGTGTTTTTTTCGACAGTATTTTTTCCGCTAATTTGGTACCAACTTCGGCAAAATATTGCTATGATTACTATGTCGTCGGTATACCGAAGGTGAGTGATATTTTCGCCATTAATGTCGAAGCTTAGCACCCTCCAGTCCAGAAACTTGAAGACATCCTCCAGCGCAGCAGTGAACAGTTTTGGAGAAATGCCGTCTCCTTTTCTCACACCGCGCTGGAGAAGGATAGGTTCCGAGGTCTGATCCTGAAGATGTACTGACATGGTGACATTTTTGTACAAACACTACAGCACCTCGATGTACCGGTAGTCGATCTGGCACCGTTGGAGAGACAAGTACAACCCAAATCTCGACTGAATCGCAGGCTTTCTCGTAGTCCACAAACGCTAAGCAGAGAGACAGTTTATACTCATCGGTCTTCTGTATAACCTGTTGCGGTGTATTATTTATTGGTTCAGAAATCTCTTGAAGTCCAGCAGATAAGATTACCAACGCTTGGCAGGTTTACAGCGTAATCATGCGGCAATAACTTGTCGTACTCAGTGATCAGACGCAATCACGGCGCCGAACATTCGTCCGTCATGTACGGAGCTATACATACAGACATACACGCATATATATAGCGTGTTATGATTAAGCGGGATCCAGTAAATCAATGTTGTCTTACGTATTGCTCATCTCGATCTGTGATTACATTAGCTGAACATGTTCATAGAGTGGCTAGTGTCTCCCCGGGCGGCGCTGCGGGAGGTGATGCAGGCAGCGTAGTGCTAGTGAATTGATATTATTTAATACTAGCTTCTGCCAGCGGCTTCGCCCGCGTGAATATCGAAAATGATCCCAAGGGATAATATTCCCGGGATATAAAGTATCCTATGTGCTATTCCAGGTTACAATCTATCTCTGTGCCAAATTTCATCCAGATCCGTCCTGCGGTTTGAGCGTGAAGAAGTAACAAACACACACACTCGCAGACTATCGCCTTTACAATATTAGTGTGATGTGATATTATTACCCCTTTTCGTAAAATTAGTAGAATATGATACCAGGGCAAACTAATAACAAAGGACTTGGAATTATGTAAACCAGCTTAGAGTATAAAAACAGCTGTTCCGCAGTATGCATCGATGTTCAAATTAGTGATGACTAAATTCGGTTTTCTTCAAGTTAACCGGTTTTCAAGTGTTTTCTCACTTGTCTCTCTTTCACAGTGCAAGGTTAGCAGAGTCATCATCTCTGGCTAGTTCCCGGCGCGCGTCAGTTAGCTGCGCCACATCTGTCTTCCGGCCGGGAGGAGGCGCGGGGGGAAGTAGTTACTGCCTAACTAACTATAAATTACAAGGTCACCAATTAAGATAACGCTTCGCACGCACTGCAGACACACAGTGCAACTCGCGATCTCACACTGGCAACTATCCGTTGTACCTACACTCAGCTGCCTTATACAGCCGCCTTCATGGAAGATAACAATATCGGGTGCGGCGTGCGGTTACCTCCCCACCACAAAAGGGACGTTGATAGCGTGGAAGTTAAAATATCCCCTCATAATGTATGAGTGAACAATCGACAATACCTTGGATTTAAAACAAAACATGAGTTATATGAACAAAACGGTCGGCATTCATTGTGCTGGTGCCCGATGGCCGGGTGGCTCGGGAGCCATAAGTTACATGCGTATGAGCCGCGGCGCATCGTTACACGAAATAAAAGAGACGCGGCGGAACAATAGCGCGGTCAATACGGTAGCGGCCATTAGCATATCGCGCATCGACTCCCGCGCCGCCCCGAGCCGCAGCATGCCGCCGTAGGGCTGCTGCACGCTGCACCACTACTGCAGAGCCAGAACTTCGCCACGTCCACGGCGCCACCGCTCGGTAGCAACGCACTTAGTTTGCATATTTTGGACCACAGCTCCGCATCACAACCCGCTGTCTCAATGGTAGAGGGAATGTCCTTTGACAATTGCAAGACTTATATCAAACTGACCTCCAACAAGGTCAATTATTGAGTTGAGTCGTCTGTAACTCTGTTTAGATTGATTTTTATTTGTGTAAAATACAGGAACAAAAGAAACTTAAAACTAAAAATATACAACGGGCGGCCTTATCGCATTTCGCGATCTCATCCCGCGATCTCATCCAGGCAACCTGGAATGGACAGTGATTGCGTGGACAAGACATGGGGTTTTGTATATTGTTGTGCAATATATGAATACAAAATCAAGAATAATATTTTGAATTTAATTCAATTCAAAAAGAAAACAAACTGAGCCTTGTTTGAGCTCGGCTAACGCTGAGGCACATTATTTTACTTAAATTGCAATCAGTGCGGATTGCACACGTGACGTGATTAATTACATAGTTGTTTTATCATTATTATTGATCGGCTCGCGTTTGACCACCATCGCACCTTACGATTGTTCGACAATGGAGCTCGCTTGCCTAGAACTAACCTATTCCCACTTGGCTTTAAGTCCCTCAGGTTGTAGATATCTGGCAAAATAGGCTCGTGTTTTAGTTCATCTATGAGTTCAACATTAGCGGTCACGCAAGCAGAGTACAGACAAATTAATAACTATAACAATTTTTAAATCCCTACCTAGATTTATTGGCTTTCTGAATCAGTCGTAAGTTCGTAACTGGCTGGACGCCTCAGGGAGGAAGTCGAGGCTAACCGCGGTGGAGGTGGTGTGATGATCTGATAATGTTTGCGGGACAAACTTGACCGGCGAGATTTTGAGAGACAGGATATGCCTTTGCAAAAAAAACGATCTATAAAATATTAGATTTGTGGAGTGGTGACAAGCAAGGTGAAACCGAACTGGCTAAACGTAACGGTACGAAAATCGAATTAGCAATTGTTTTTTCGCGATGTTAGGGTTGTTCAGATACCAAAAGTTGTTCCTAACGACCAGTTTAATGATCCCTTTTCAGGATGTCAGTAAGTTCAGTGCCACGTTGCCGAGTGCCTGCCTAGCTGCGCACACGCCGCCGCAGCGCGCCAGCCCTGCGGCACAAATACAACAATACTTGTTTATCGTAGCACACACGATATTCTCACTAGCTTTTGTTCGCGAACTTATTTGTAGTACTTTTTATCTGAAAATAAATAAAATATACCTATTATCGTTTCATCGATTAGTAACTTGAAGTACCTATGTAGATAATATGAAGTACCTATGTAGATAATAACTTCTCTCAAATATAATGTCTGACTCTAATAGCAGTACATAGTGCTTAATACAGTTTACGACCTAAAGGAATATAAAAAAGTTAATTTAAAAATTAAAAACCCGACTAAAAAAAACATGCTGTGCAGTCGGAGGATACATATTCGCGATCTGGCTGACGAAGAACAGGGGTTCTTCGACTGCTGTTATTTATTTTTTTCGAATTGTAATAATTGAATTGGAATAAACATATAAATGGTATAATATATTTTTGTAATAACATATTGGAACCCTTCATTTTGATACCCCTCAAGATGGGCATGGAAGGAAAAAAATTGGGATTCGCACAATATGGTGCCCAAAAACCGCCATGTTTGATTTTTTTAACTTCACCTATCTAAGAACACTTGGGCGTAATAAAGAACATTACATGCGTACAAGATACGCGCGAAAAGCATAAGTTTCCTTGCAGTCGAGTAAAAATAGAAAAGTTCCAAACAGGACACTTATCAAGCAATTTCATGCAGATTGATGTAAATCATATTTAAACACATATTTGGTGTAAAATATAAGCAGAATTTATTAAGCACAAGACATGACATTAAAAACCATTTTTAACAAGTAACAGAACACAATGTCAGTCATTTCAATAAATTGGAGTCGGCCAGGATTAGCAATAAGGTTTTAACCCTCCAACACGCCCTCTTAATCCTGGAGGACTTCAAGCATATCTCGTACAAACGACAAGTGCTTACAGCTAGGCAGTGCCTTCGTGAGCACATCAGCAGTCATCTGCTCTGTTGGCATGTACATCAGTTCTAGCACCCTATTCTCTACAGCTTCACGAATATAGTGATATCTAATGTCCACATGTTTTGTTCGCTTATGGAACACTGAGTTACTAGCCAGCTTCGCCGCAGACTGATTATCACTATACAGGGTTACAGTGTGACATTGACCTATCAACTCAGCAAGAACCGCACGGACGTATACCGCCTCTTTGGCAGCTTCAGACAAAGCTATATACTCCGCCTCGGTAGACGAAAGTGCGATACACGATTGCTTATAACAACCCCAGGAAATAACATTCCTACCTAGCTTATAAATATACCCCGTGTAAGATTTACGATCCGCCCCGTTAGCCCAATCAGCGTCAGTAAATCCATAAATATGAAATTTATCATGTTCATCACTTTTTCTGTACACAAGACCTAAATTCATTGTGCCTTTTAAATACCGCAATACACGTTTGGCCGCTGCAAAGTGTTCCGCTGTGTAGCAAGTATTAAACTGACTTAAAAAACATGCAGCAAAAGAAATGTCAGGTCTTGAGGTCACAGCTATATACAATAAACATCCTATCAGCTCCTGATACGGTAGTCTACTCTCGTGGGTGGCGCTATCAGAAAACTTCAGACCTACATCTAAGGGCGTCTTAGCAACTTTACAGTCACTCATACCGAAACGTTCAAGTAACTTTTCAATATAGGTTTTCTGACTCAGCTTCAACTCACGACTAGTGCGCTGTACTTTGATGCCTAGCATATGTTTAATCTCACCTAAATCTTTAATTGTGAAGTGAGACTTCAGTGACGTTTTTAGCTTATCAGCAAGCTCGTCACCGTCGTAAAAAACGAAAAAATCGTCTACATAGAGAGCAATAATAATGGTTCGCTTACCCAATCGGCGACTGAAGATACAGCTCTCATACTTGCTCTGCGTGAAATTCTCTGCGAGTAAAACTTCCTTTACCTTATCGTACCAGGCACGTGACGCCTGCTTTAACCCGTACACGGCTTTCTTGAGTCTGTAGACCATATGCTCATTGCCTTGCTTGACGAAACCTTCAGGCTGTGACATATAAATTTCTTCACTCAAATTGCCATTCAGAAAAGCAGTCTTGACGTCAAGGTGATCAATCTTCAGATCTAATTCAACCGCAAGAGACAACAGCATTCTCAACGAACTATGTCGCACAACCGGAGAAAAAGTATCCATGTAGTCAATTCCGAACTTTTGGGTAAAACCCTTTGCAACCAATCGCGCTCTATAACACGCCACTTTGCCATTGGCGTCACGTTTGATTTTAAACAACCATCGATTCTTGACAATATTCTTGTCTGCCGGTCTGTCAACTAGCTCCCAAGCCTCATGCTTATTGAACGAATCAATCTCATCTTGCATAGCTTGCCGCCAAAGCTTACTATCACTCGATTGCAAAGCTTCCTTGACATTCGTCGGCTCAGTCAACTCTGTCTCGAGCGCAGACATCGTCCTCGGTACTCTCGGCCGTAAATTATAGGCTGGTCCGTCAGATGGTGGCTTTCGTGGCATTCTGGTTGTATCAGTAGATGAACTCGGCACCTGCTCGTCAGCCTCAAACCACACTTCAGGCGCTACCGGTCTCTCCGCCTCAACCTCAGCCTCTACAGTTGGTAGTGATGGTATCTCCACCTCAAGCTCAGTCCCAGACTGATCACGAACATCCGCATCTTCAACGGTATCTCCGTCATCACTAGTCGGAAAGAAGATCTCCACGGGCCGTTTACTCTTGACACCTGGAAAAATTGTTTCGTTAAAAACAACATCACGACTACGAAAAACTATATTTTTCACCGAATCGTAGAGCCTATATCCATTACCGTCATAGCCAAGAAATATACAACGCTTGCATTTTGGTTCAAGCTTATTCCGCTTCACTTTATCAACGTGAGCATAAGCTTCGCAGCCAAACACACGTAGGTGTTTCAAGCTAACCTTCTTACCTGTCCAGGCTTCCTCAGGAGTTTGCCCTGAGAGCCTTTTCGAAGGTGACACATTTATTAAATGTGCAGCAGTACAGGCAGCTTCTGCCCAAAAATTGTGGTCTAGGTTCGAAGTATACAAGAGGCACCTTACTTTTTCTAGAAGAGTCCTGTTTAGCCTTTCCGCACATCCGTTCTGTTGAGGACTATAAGGCACAGTTACCTGATGGACTATCCCCTTACCTTTCAAAAAACCTTCAAGGTCTCTGTTCACATACTCAGTCCCATTGTCCGACCTCAAAACTTTAACTTTGTCACCAGTCTGAGTTTCGACTAGCTTAATAAAGTTTTTCGTGTATTCACTCACCTCGCTCTTACGCTTCAGGAAATACACGAACACCTTCCTCGAATGATCATCCAAGAATGCCAGGATATACCTCTTGCCTCCAAGCGAATTCACCGGCAACGGACCACACAAATCGGTATGGATTAAATCCAACCGCTTTGCAGCCACAGACTTCTCAGGATTGCTGAGAAAAGGAAACCGAGCTTGCTTTCCCTTTAAACAAACTTCACAGGCAACGTTTTTACAAGGGTCATCCTGAAAACTAATATCATTAGCAAGTCCCTGCCTCAAAAGCTTCATATTGTTGGCGCTTAAATGGCCAAGTCTTTGATGCCAAGTTGCAGTGCTAATAGTAAGATTCGCCCGTAGACTGCAGGTCTGAAGTCTGTAAGCCCCTCCAACGTCATTTGCCTTAATCAAAACATCGCCCAGCTTAGAAATTGTACAACCAGTAGTATCAAAATTAACAATACAACCATTCTTAATCAATTGCGAAACAGATATGAGATTTACAGACAGCTTAGGTATATACAACACATCAGTTAACGTCGCGCTATCCGACAACTTAACAGTACCTATACCTGTACACCGCAGTTTATCTCCACTAGCAATGGTGACGTGACCATCTCGCGATTTGAAGTCTGTCATTAAATCACGCCTGCCAGTCATGTTATTTGTAGCCCCCGAGTCTATGTACCACGAAGATTCCGAGTCAGTTCCAGTACTATATGCTGATAAGACACAGTTTCCTGAAGAATCCTTCGCGTTCCGGCAGTCTTTCTTCAGATGTCCTTTCTGTCTGCACTTCCAGCACCACGGTTCTCTCTTTCTAGCGGAATTATCCTGCGCTTTTGACTCATCCTTGTGCTGCTGCGCTTTTCTCGTCCAGGAGTCACTCGTACTAGCGCCTTTTCTTGTAGAATACAAGCACTCACTCGAATCTCCACGACTAGTCCAACATTGATCCTGTAGCAGTTTCGATTTGACTAGATCAGCAGTAATGACAGCTCCCGAATGCTCTAGTGCCATGATCATGGGCTCGTACTCTGTCGGTAAACCTTTGAGCATCAACGCACCAAGAAACTCGTCATCAACAGGTTTGTTCATATTCGCCAATTGCTGCGCTAATGACAATACTTCATTGACGTAAGCTTCCATGCTAGAATAGTTCTCCAGTTTGACAGCGCACAAGTTCTGAAGAGTTCTCACTCTTGAACCGAGTCCTTTATCATCATATGCACGTTCCAGTGCATTCCAGGCGTCTTTCGCCGTAACCGCTGACATCAAATGTGAAAAACATGACTTTTCAACGCTCAAGCAAATTTTAGATTTTGCTATTTCGTCACGTCGATTTTTCACTTCGGACGTTGTTTTGTCATCCTTACCGTAACCGCTTATACAGATCCATAAATTGTCGTGAATCAATGCATTTTTCATAACAAATTTCCACTCGACGTAATTTTCACGTCCGCGTAATTTTTCATGTGAAAAACTATGATTTTTCGTTTCCGACATATTTACAATAACGTTGCACTATTTTTGCTGAACCATAACCTGATGTAAATCATATTTAAACACATATTTGGTGTAAAATATAAGCAGAATTTATTAAGCACAAGACATGACATTAAAAACCATTTTTAACAAGTAACAGAACACAATGTCAGTCATTTCAATAAATTGGAGTCGGCCAGGATTAGCAATAAGGTTTTAACCCTCCAACACAGATATTGGTTGCATTTTTGTTAAATCACAGATTTAATGTTACTTTTTAGTTGTTTGCAATAAGGCTCTTTTAAGATTCTTAATGTTTTAAAAAAACAAGGTCAATCGACTCAAGTGCATCAAGCTGGTATTTGGCAGATCCATCCCAGAGGTGAGAGCAGTACTCCATGCACGATCGAACTTGCGCTTTATACAAGTTAAGCAGCTGTTCAGGTGTGAAGTACCGTCTCACCTTTGCAAGAATCCCCAAGTTTTTTGCAACCAACTGAGCTTTCGCCTCTATGAATGGACCAAAATTAAGGGTTGATGTCAACGTAACACCAAGAAGTTCGAGATGGTCCGTTAACGGCACGGTTACACCACGGAAAGATGGAGCCGGGTGGAATTGGCTCTTCTTAGTGGAAAAAAGACACGCCTGGGTCTTAGTAGCATTGAAACTGACCAGATTGGCATCACCCCATTCGGAGACCGCCTTCAAGGACAGATTCAAGCGTTCGACCATGGCCTCCCGGAGAGACCGAATCTGAGGCCCAGCAGTTCGTGCGTCGGACACGTATCTCTCAGCAACAGTGCTGTCATCTGCGTACCCAAAGGTGCCGGGTTTTAGCAGATCATTAATGTGCAGCAAGAATAATGTTGCCGAGAGCACTGACCCCTGAGGGACTCCGGCGTTGATATCTAACTGACCGGACGAGCAGCCATCGATAACCACTCGGATGGATCGATCCCTCAGGAAGTCCGCAATCCAATTACACAGACCACTAGGCAGTCCGAAGGTGGGAAGCTTACCAATGAGGCTTTCGTGCCAGACCCTGTCGAAAGTCTTCGAGATGTCGAGGGAGATTGACTTTGGAATTGTCTCCTGGAGCCCATTATTTTTATACCCCACATGACCATTTCAAAATAATCTCAGAGGAACATATTCCCGGGATAGAAGTCCTATGCCCAATAGTTTGTTACTTAGAGGCACTCACAGTCACTTTCGCATTTGTAATAATCAATTACATAAAAAATATCGGGCCATTGGAATTTATATTGGTAGTCAACGATCTGCCAACAGTAGTCAAAGAGGCGAAGTGTCTGCTGTTTGCTGATGACTTAAAGTTATTTTTAGCTGTTAAAGACGAGGCAGATTGTAATCGGTTCCAGTCAGACATTAACAGTGTAGTCCAATGGAGCAAAACTATCAAACTTAATTTTAATGTTGATAAGTGCTGTGTGATGAGTTACAGCCGTGCGCGTGCTTCATTGCACTACCAGTACGAGATGGACACGGAGGTAATGCCGCGCGTCACGCAGGTGCGGGACCTGGGCGTGCAGATGGTGCCGGAGTTAACGTTCCGCAAACATATAGTTGAGGTGTGCGGCAGGGCTTTCAGAAATCTCGGTTTCATTTTGAGACAATGTAAGGATTTTAGCGATACGGCGGCTGTCAAAGTTTTGTATAATGCACTGGTACGGAGCCACCTGGAAACAAGTGCTATTATTTGGAATCCTCATGAGGGAAAGTACAGCCTCATGTTGGAAAAAATGCAAAACAAGTTTGCGAGGTTTCTGTATTTGAAAGAATATGAGCTTACCCTTTTTATCCCCTCATGTACCCGAGTCTTTTCGTCCTGGGCATGGTTTGATATATCAGGCTGGCAGTTAGAAGAGATGTTGCGCTGGCCAAGTATGTGGCTAGCGTACTGCTAGGTTTGTTGCACCACCCAGAGGTGCTGGAGGCGCTGCGGCTGTGCGCGCCGGACGGGTGCGTGGGCGCACGCCGCCGACCAGCTCTGTTAGACGTACCGTTGGCTAGGACTAACTTACTTAAGTTTACCCCTGTGACGCGAGTCATACATTTGATAAAAACTGTAACATTATCGGCAGATATATTTTGCCCATACCTGCCGAAATTCGTCAAAATAGCGCAAAATTTAATTGAAAAAGGTCTAACCATTTAAATAATGATAAATGTATGGGAATGTCTTATTGAAACTTGAATTAATTGATGTATTGTATTTTAATGTTTTATATGTATGTTATAACATCGCCTTGGAAGTTTATGTAAAGGTGTTATAATAATTAATGAGTAAATAAATAAATAATTATTGTGGTTGTCAGCCACGGTGTCAAGACGATTTCAATGATACCTCATTTCTTGGTATCTATAATATTATGATATTTATGTACCTAGGCTATTTTTCTCGAAAAACATTAACCTACTTGCAGTTAGGTAAAATACCTATGTATAAATATATCGCTTAACCATCCGTAATTAACAAAAGCATGGATCCACGTTCCGGCCACTCAAGCAGTTGAACGAGGAAGAAACTTTCAACCCTAACCCATGATCATATTTATAATAGAATACTTTTTATTATGTACACCTTATGAGTTACAGAAAGTATAGACGAAGAAAACATTACACTGGGTGACACAATGGGCGGCCTTATCGCTAAAAGCGGTCTTTTCAAGACAACATGGATTTTAAAAATTAAAGGAAAGACAGTACTGTAGGTAGTCTTTGGTGTACTATTTATATATAAAATAATCTATATAATATATATGTAGTATATGTATGTATCTATAGTATATATATGCAGTATGTAGTAGTATTATTATATACATAATCATTTAGATATACAGTTATATAAATTATATATTTATATAGTAACAAAGTATGGAACAAAAACATAGAAATCAAGAAAAACAACTATTAAAGAGAGAGGTAGTGATTCTTCACCGAAAATAAGAGCGGCTTCTAGGTTAACCGCATACTGCTGACACACCAGCACAGCTTTCACCAGGAGCGATGCCTGCCTACCTGACGTCCATAACGCAGCTACTGGGTAAAACGACTAGGTAGCCCTCGTTAAGACTCGCTGCCGACTTTCACAGATCTACAAAGAGACACGGCCAGAGCGATCTTGCTATTTAAAAGATGGCCACCCATCCTCACACTTACCTGGACCTCGGCTACTGTAGCTTAGCCTCCGATGGGCCTTGTTTTTAATAAGCTCCCATACCTTTAAGTAGTTATGAGGAGCTCGTGGCTAAATAATAACAGCCGCACGGGTCGATCATTAAGGTTAAGCAACGCTTGACAAGGTCGGTCCGAGGTACCGAGTTTCCTCCGTGCCTCGGAAAGCACGTTAAGCCGTTGGTCCTAGCTGTCATTTGGAGATCTTTGACAGTCGTTACGAATAGTCAGACGCTTGAGATCTGACACCAGTCTAGCCAAAGGGTACCGTGTTACCCAGTTACTGGGTTGTGGGGGTCAGATAGGCAGTCGCTCCATGTAAAACACTGGTAATCAGCTAAATCCGGTTAGACTGGAATCCGACCCCAACATAGTTGGGCAAAGGCAAGGCAGATGACATTTAAGTAGTTATGTTATTTGTATTGGGTATGTTATTTGAGTAGTCACATAACATAACCAATACAAATAACAAAAGAAGTATTGAGAACTTTCTAGCCCTTTGATGTAGAGTTGTTCTGCCTATCTAGGTGTCAACACATTAAAACTAGGTAAAAATAGATCGGTACCGATTCGTGAGAGTGTCAACAAGATTATACACACGTTACTCGTACGAGTAGGCAGTACGTATGACCGGCGGCGGCGGGGCCGGCTGTCAATAAAAATTGACGCGTGTTGGCGTCACGTGGAACAACGTGACACATTACCATGCATTAGAATTGAGTGACAGCGCTCGGAGATTTTCCAGAATAATCCATATGTTCCATAGGCATGAGGCGAGTCCTTCAGGTACCCGCTACGTGCCCTATTTGTGAGTACCTACCTGCACACGTGACGCAAGCCGTGTCGTCGCCTCTGTTGTCCGTCCGTCGTGTACGCACGTCGCACGGTACCGGCGCGGGCGCAACGAAGCACATGCACATGGACGTGGTGTTCCAGAACCAACAAAACAGACACGTGTACATAAACACCAAATACTGGGCGAAAAAATATCCCCAATGCATACAATATTATATTTTACGCAATAAATAAAAGAAAGACAAAAAGTACCAAACACCTTTACAGCTGAAGAGAGGCAAATATTGAATGTTGTACTTACTTGAAGCACAAAGTAAAGTAATGCGGCCTGCTTACGCGCCTGTGTCTTACACTACACTAACAAACGACTGATTAGTATTAGATAAAGAACGTCATACACGGAGAACGTGTAGCTTTTTAATGTTCATTGGTAATGAGGTGTCACAAAAAACTGTGATGCAGCGCTAACATTGTGTCGTGAGAACAACTAACTCGCTGATATCGATATCGGCAGCAATCAGAAAATTGCTATTTGTTGGAGAACTCGCGCGAGAGCTTTTTTCCGGCCGTGGCCCCGAGTAATTCCCAAAATGGCCCCTACTCTAATGTATAATTCAATCGATTTCATTAGTTGGAGTTTTTCAGCGTCGCCGGGTCACAACAATACATACATATGTATGGGCCGCTCTAATAAATTGGTCGGAGCCGAGTTTTTAGTGTCGTCTGGTCCGCGGGCGCTCTCCTCGCGTCCTGTTATACGTACTGTATGATCTCCCGACGCTCATCATGGCGGCAGTAATTAATTAGCACTCCGTCACTTCTTGCAGCATTCGGCACTCGGCAGACTGTCCGCCTGTCCGCCTGTCCGCATGCGCCTCACGCACCGACCACTTATTAACTATCGTCGCTAAGAATAACTTAACGAATGTAAAAACGTACGATCGGTCTCAGATCACAGAGGTACTTATTGGTGAAGTACAATTAACACATGGAGTTCATTCAGTCCGAGCTATATTCATACCGGCTCAGCGGCACACCGCGACCACGACCAGCCTGACTCTCCTCGCCGGCTACGACGGACGACTAATAGAAACCTTGGCAGCTACGTGAACATAAGGGATGAATAAATTGTTCAGTTAAAACTTTCCACTTATTTGTACTCATTTCAACGGATCTTGTGTAAGGATGAGTGCAGGCATGTAACGCCCGTCACCACAATGGTTAGTAACGGTTTCATGTATTGGGCATTAAATTAATGAAAATGCTCTTCCGGAGTCGGAAAAAATGGCAAACCGTATCCAGATCGACAAAACGCCGGCTGTTGTCCTTTATCATATAACCATACCATTCTACATCATTGAACTATGCGTCATGATATGATACTTATCATCTTGGTTATAAGCCGCAGATACAAATGCTAGAACCTTAGAGCTCACGACAACGAGAAGAAACAAATAATAATGATAAGATGTAACCAGAAAAACCAGGAAACGAGATGAATGATGAATTCCCATCAACATCTTCTCTCAACATGACTAAATAATTACTGTTCTGCGGGTGGAGGGGTTAAGTACGGATCCCTAACAGATAGCGCTGACATGCAAATTCCTTCGTTTTTACGACAAGCGCATAGAAACTGCACCGATGACGTACCGTGAGGCACACTGCTGCTGATTTCTTACGTCAGACTTTTTAGTTTTACTTTATTTGTATTTTTATCTGTTGTATTAATATGTTGTGTGTCTTTCTGTGCTAAATAAATATATTTTCTTTCTTTCTTTTCTTTAAATCCCGCTACGAGCCGCCGACCGCGACTTAGCATAATTGGATATTAGCGTTAAGTTATTCTTAATAGGTAAAATGGTCATTTCATACCCTCTGCCGTCCTTTAACTAGAAAGCCGTTAACCCTCAAATGGTCAATTTTTACTTTTTAATAGAGAGTAACAGAGTTCTAAATTCTCTATCTTTCTGTGTAAGAAACATGTCTGGAATGTAAATAGTTCCAAAGATATGAATTTTTTGTAGGCCGTTAAGTAACACAATTTACGACGATTCCATCACTTGAAAGCGTCTAACCCACACTTCTTCGCTAAATGTACTTTAAACAACCTTAACTGCCCGATGTGATGGTTATTTTCTAGCCTTTTGCTTAACTACAAGTACGTTATCTGATTATTCTTGACTATAGAGACGCAAAAGGACTATAATTACTTTATAGTTAAGCATTTAAAGAACAGTTTCAATGCAAAACTTAACTTATTTGCGGTTATTCGCCCTTAACGCTTTTTTAGCTAAGCTGCTTGAAAATAATTCATGCCTGTTTGATGAAAACACCGGCAAGAAATTAGATTTTTCTTAGCTACAAAGCAGCTAAGTCATTACTTAACTAAAAGGCAGCTAGCTGACTCTCGCGCTGCGTGCATTGTCCTTAATCCCGTGGGAGTCAATCTTTCCACCCGGAGCACCGACTGCCACAGTCGTGTACAACCATCGCACATCGGCAGGCAGGATCAGGTGGTCAGCCAGTTCGCGAATATGTTTCCTCCGACTGCACAGCAAGATTTTTCTTGTTACAGCTTATTAGTTCGATTCTTAATCAGTCGGGTTTTTTTATTTTTGAATTAACTTTTTTTATTCTAATCAGACTAGCCCGGAAATATAAGAAAATTACTAATTTATTAAGCTATAGTTTTTTTTTTTTATAATTTTACTGTTTCTAATTTAAGCCATGAAAAAGATTCAAAAGATATAGACATTTGTAAAATAATGTATAAAATAAGTTACATACCTCTATCACCAGGATCCATCATCAATCTTTGTCAATAACGCTTAATTTCTTTGTTATATCACCGTTTAAAGCCTTATTTTGCTGAAGAGTATACAATTTAAAGTTTTTAAACGACAAGCTTCTAAAGAATCCTCAAATGTCAATTAAATTTCGAGCGCATCCTCAAGAAATTGAAAAATAACAGAAATCAAATACAATTAAAACATTATCACCGATAAATAATACGCAAGCATAAAATGTTTTAATGGCAAAATTTACTTATTATTCGTTATGACAATGATCATCATCAAAAAACCAATAGAGTCACTAAGTAAATTTGTTTAGTATAATATTTTAATTTCACCAAACGCCTAGAAATTTCTCTCATCATAATGATGTTTAAGTATAACATTCTACAGCATAAATTTATTTACGCATAACATTCTACAGCATAAATTTATTTACGCATAATGATATTAAAGCATATTTTATATGCATATAAAAAAGAGCAAGCGTAGAGAGAAACAGTGGGCAAATACAAATATATAAAAAGCGACTTGAAAAAAAAAAAATATGAAAGAGGCCCGCTATGCGGGGGTTCTATTTCTGTCTGCAGGGTCTAAAGTAACCTGACATAAATAAGATGAGGGGAGCTGAGTTCACTCGCTTTGCTCGCTCACTTCATCCCGTCATCCTCTTCGAACCTAACCTATCCGTGTCGGGGTGCTCTAAATTCCCGAGCTCACTTTGTCCGCTCTTGGACTAATTCGTTGAAATAATTACTTAATAAAATGTATAATGCATGACAGTTATTAATAAATCATTTGCATGACACTCCATAATAAATACGTAAACACAGACAAGACTGCGTGAAGTCGGTTTTACAGCGATTCGTTTCTGTCACTCAATTTTGTAGCACAACATATTGACTTTTTATGACACCATTTCAATTATAAATTGAAAATGCCACCACGTAACCGACTATATATTTGTGACCAAATAATATTCCGTAAAATGTTGTTTCGGTGTGGTGAAAATATGACAAATAAAACATTAGACAAATGAAAAAAGTTCAAAAGAGGCTTCGGCCAAAGCAAAAAATTATTTTGTAAATCGGCGAAATGTAGTTCGGTAAAATAATACATCGATGATCTGAAAATATGTCAAAAATGCATATGGCAAAAAAGACTTCGGTCAATAGTTTTCAGTAAAATGAAATTCGACCAAATAATATTCGGAATAGTAATCGGTTCCCCCAAAGAGTAAAATAATAATTGGTTCCCCTAAACGCGATACCAGCTTAGAAAGAAAGAAAAAGTGTTAAGATCTTAATAAGTTATTAGTTGAATATTGCCTATTAAAATTATATTTCTTTTAAGTTTCTTTTAAAAGATGAAAAAAAAAAAAAAATTTGAAGATGACTATAATTTCTTAGATATTCCCATATGAATGCTAAACTATAAAGAAGTTAACCACAATTGAAATATTTGTAGCCCCCTTTTAGATAAGCAAAGTAGTTAAGATTTTAGAAAATTTCCGCATAACATTGGCAACAATTAGCTAAAATGCATCTAAAGGCCCGTAACCGCTCATTAGGAAAGTTATTAAAATTGAAATCGAAGCGAATGTCATGGCTATAAAGCAGTTATATCACTTAACAACTTTTTAGGTAAGTATTTATAAACAAAATGTAACAAACATTATTAAGGCTAAAATTTTAAATAAATTACTTCACTAAAAAGCCGCTAAGGTATGGTTAACGGCCTTGTAGTACAGTAATAAGATAAAAAAACTGGATACGATGCTTAACAAAATAAGAAAAAAATATTTTAAAAGTAATCAATAAGAGTTTCTGGACGGAAACGATTCTTTAGGATAAATATAATTAAATATCAATTGATGTGTCTTACAACCATTAACCTAAGTATCATAGTTTTTAAGAAACAACGATTCCCGCGTTTTTTGTCATTTACTAGGAAATTACTTTTTAGGCTTAACGGCCTTCTAGTTAAAGGACGGCAGCCCTAGTATCGAGTAGGTTTCACCAATTTTAATGTAATTTATTTATTTTTAATGAAATTAGTTTAATATCACTTTGTTTTTTTAGATCCACCGTTTGCAGTTTACGTAGTAAGCAGTACAAAGTAGACCGCTGCACGCTGCTAGGAGTTACTGCATCACTTGTGTACTTTCAGTACTGTGTGAATGTGAATGAGTTATACAGATCGCCGTAATTATTTTCATACAGAAGGTAATTGGATGGGCAACTGGACAATTGAGCTCATATACGTTAGTAAAACTTTGTGCTATTTATTTATTATTATTTATTTTAAAGAAAGCTTACAAGCTAATAATAATCATTAAAAAAAATTGTGGGTAAGGAAAATGGCTAATTGCAAGCATCCACATCCGCAACACGTTACAAATAATAATTTGCGATGACATGTCGTATAATACATAGAACAAAAGGGTGACATGAAGTAGAAATTAAAATAAAAAGATAGAAAATGTCGAGTCGTGCAAAAACTTACGAATACATAATATGAAGCATAACGGTTAGATAAACAAAAACTATTTTACTCTCATTCCCGACTGCCGCCGAAATATTCTCTGCTCAAATTTTATGTGCGCTGATGCAAAATAGATCGACTTCCAATTGTGTTGGTATGCTATTAAAAACTACAACGATACGCTACGATATAGTTTGTCGATGCGCACGGTGCCTGCAGCAGAGGCCGTGTTCGTAGGCTGCCTTGGTTAGTGTGAAGAAGTATTTTGCTGAGTAGACAGTCCACCGAGACGTTTGCTACGTATGCCAGAAAAGATATGTCACTGTTACGTCTTACGTGCAACGGTAAAAAATGGTATCGCTTACATCGAAGTTCGTTTACATTCAGCAATCGCGATGCCGGCGCGTTCCCATAACATTTTGATAAAAAAGCTCACATAATACAAACATTAAGAGATCCCGAACGGAAAACAGCAATCCGAGTCACGCGACCGACGAACGAGCGACGGATGATCCGGCGACTTTTTTACGACAACAAAACATTGCGGAAGTTATGTTTCAAGGACATTACGCACAGATCATTAAACTGCATTCTCTTCTCCTAAGTGAAAGCGCGGCTATATTTATTACAGTACGCTTTGACAACCCTGTCCGGCGGCGACGGCGGTAGGGCGACTCCCCCTCGATGCGCTGCGTGACCTAATCTCGACCACAAAGGACACAGTTTAAAGTCGCTTGTTGGGTGTCGTGCAGAGCGCCGAGAGGACACATTCGCAGAGGGTTGTCGGCCGAGAGAATCATCTCATGAAAAGTTATACTGTCATTATTTTATGACGTCTTCATCGAGGGCCGCCTCGCATCGGTCACGGGCTCGGTCGGGGTCGGGCGCGCGCCACCCATCCGAACCCGCGCAACTGATTCATAGTAGAGTAGTTCCAAAGAGGGCAGAACGCCGTTATTGTTTGTTCTGTCGTGTAGATACTAATGCTATAAATTAATGTTCACGAGCTGAGGCGGATTATTTGAAACCAATGTCGGGGATAAAGTAAATATCTTATTTACTTTATGCCTGACATTAGTTATGTTCAACAGAAACAGTGCTCTATGGTCACTTGCTGGTATCTTAAAGTTTTGTACCAGAAGCTATTAAAACTACACCATTTGTAGACAGCTAATAGACAAGTAAATCAACATATTGTGATTCGTAATCCGGGTAGGTAAGTCAACAACTAATATATATTAAGGTAGAATAATATACGTGATATAATTTAGGAAAAAAAATAAACGAACCTGTAAATATGGTCATACAGTGCCCAGTAACACCACATTGCCAGTAAGAATATGACGAATTTATATTTCGTTAAGATAAGTATGTTTTGGGTATCCTGCTACTATTATAAACACGAAGGAAACAAGAAGATACGGCATCGCTGAGGTCGTCTGTGTAGGAATGCAAAATGGCGCCACATTCCTAACTCCATTGATAACTTCAACCCAACACAAGTATGACAATAATTGAAAAGAGTTTTCAAAAATTGCCAAACTTGTGTTAGGTTATAGGGTATTGGCAAAGCCTCAAGCAAGAGTTCTCCCGGTAAGATGGATCTCAATGCACTTACTGCGTACTTTTCTAAGTCACCAATGGGAATCCCCGTCTTGGTATATTTTTTTAGGCATAATGTTGTTTGGCATAACGTTTTCGCATAACTTTTATCAGCATAATAATACTACGGCATTATATTACTTTGACATAATGCAAAGATTAGCATAACTACTATTTGGTCTATTTTTTTCGGCCATAATTTTAAGTTGCATAAATATTTATTCTTCATAATAATTTTATGGGTTTTATAGATTTTCACTTCGAAATAAAATACCTACGGGTAAAATGTGCATTTTCAAGATATCGTAATTTTAATATCGATTTAAATCGATTGAAAATTGTTTTACCTAAGTTTAAAAAGTCTAATTAAATAAAATTTGATTTATGGGCTCAAATTAATTAGGTTAAGGTGCGGCGGGGTGCGGGGCGGCCACCCTTGATAAATGATAAATGATTTTATTTCTGTCTTGAGCCGCGAACATGTTTGTTTTATTCCAAAGAACATTATGTAAATATCATTATGCATTTATAACATTATTTATACACTTTATGAATAATAAAAATATACGTTATGATCATTATGCTGAATTTCGTTATGCCAATATAAATTATGGGCATATATATATTATGCTTTTCATTAGTAAACCGTCACCAATCACCCTCAACAACCATGTTAACTCCTCCACTCTCAAAGAACTGCCTAATCTTCTTTTGCCAGCAAATACACCACCACCACCACCACCCAACCACCACCATCTTTCTCGTTCCACCCAATTACTGAACTACACATTAAGCAATGTATCCCGTCCATCTCCACTAAGGTGGTAGGAGACGATGGCCTTCAACTTCAAATCTCTTAAGAAAGTTTACTTCGCATTATGCCAAACACTTATATCATACTAGCTGTTCCCCGCGGCTCGCTCCCGTGGACCACCCCACAGGAACCGCTTTCGGTATTAAAAAATAGCCTATGTCACTCAGGAATAATGTAGTTTTCTATTGGTGAAAGAATTTTTAAAATCGGTCTATTAGTTTTGGAGCCTATTCGGTACAAACAAACAAACAAAAAATCTTTCCTCTTTATAATATTGGTATGGTATATAGATTGCATTACCACATGGGGCAGTTCCTCTAAATCATACATGATCAATCTAGAAAGAGCCCAAAGAGCAGTATTAAAAGTTAGTTGCTTTTTCCCAATCCTATAGCCAACTTCTGAACTTTATCAACACTGCCAAGTACTTACAGTCCGGCAATTATTCATTATCATGACGGTATTAAAAACACGCTGAACTACCCCTAGATCCCGATCACACATTACACTTATACAATCACTCATGCACACATCCTTCTCATTTCTCCATTCTCATTAGTTACATAGGTACCTACTTATTGTTTGTAGGTACCTACATACTTTTCAGGAAATAAGATACATATTTTGTATATTTTTTTCGCTAAATTTTTAAATTTTATTTATCTTTGATTTTGATTTAAATTCTCTTTAAACTTCATTTTCATTGAATTTAATTTAATTGTATTCTTCTTTAATCATAAGTTTCGATTTTGTAAAGACTACACATAAATTATTTTATGGTTAATTATTCCTCTATGTAAAATGGGTGATCTGTAACACAGGGCCTTACCTATCTCAGACACCCTTCTCCATACCAGGCCCCTCAGAAAGTATTGCGAAAAAAAGTTTTTATATATGGGAGACTGGCCGGTTATAATGTTTTTCGAAAATATGATTATTTATAAGTAAAAATAAGTAAGTTCCAATTTCAAAATTTCCCTCCACATTTTTTGCGAGTTAATTCAAAGTATTGTGTCTCACTGAAATATGGATCTGCGCCGGGAACATTTTAGAGCTATGATTTTATACGATTTCAAGTGTCGCCTGAAACCGGATGAATCGTACGATAGACTTCAAATGGCATTCATGGATGAAGGCCCTTCCAAGGCAACCGTGTATCGTTGGTATAACGAATTCAAGCGCGGTCGACCAACTTTGGGGGATGACGAAAGAAGCGGTCGCCCTTTGACGGCTGTTACCGAAGAAAACGTGCTAGCAGTGAAAAATTTAATCCAAGACAATAGGCGAATTACATATCAGGAGATTCAACACATATTGAAGATTGGATCGGGAAGCGTTCACGAGATTCTACACAGCCATCTTCGCGTGAGGAGGATAGTATCACGCTGGGTGCCGCACAACCTCACCGATGCTCAGAAGCAGGCCCGGGTGGAATGGTGCCGTGATATGCTTAACAAATTTGAAGCAGGCTCGTCTCGGCGTGTTTACGACATCGTTACAGGTGATGAGTCCTGGATTTATCAATACGACCCAGAAACCAAGCGCCAGTCGACTGTTTGGGTGTTTCAAAATGAGCCAACGCCTACCAAAGTGAAGCGATCTAGAAGCGGGGGTAAGATTTTGATCGCTAGCTTTTTTAATTTGACTGGCCACTTGGTATCAATTCCCTTACGGGATCAAAGAAGCATTAATGCCGAATGGTATACTACCAAATGTTTGCCAGAAGTTTTCTCTGTTATAAGCAACAAGCGACCAAACACAGGGCTCCGCGGGCTACTGCTCCACCACGACAATGCACCTGCGCACACCGCACTCAAAACGAGGGACTTCCTGGACAGCACGCCAGTCAAACTCCTGGGTCACCCTCCTTACAGCCCTGATCTAGCACCGTGTGACTTCTTTTTATTCCCAAAAATAAAAAGTCAGCTCAAAGGGATACAATTTTCGTCGCCGGAAGATGCGCTGGCTGCGTTCGAGCAGGCTGTAAACGAGGTGTCTGCGGCGGACTGGAAAAAGTGTTTTGAAAACTGGTTTAGGCGCATGAATCTTTGTATAGAGGCTGGTGGAAAGTACTTTGAAAAGATTTAATAAAAATATATGTACGTATAGAACAATTTTTTTTAGTTTCGCAAAACTTTCTGAGTGTCCCACGTATAAGGTTACGTATTATGATAGTCACTGTATTTTGACGTCGAGATAAATATAGATTTTTTATTATTATATTATCATTAGTTAGTAAAAAAGAGATTGCAAACCTGTCCAATATATTATTAAACCAAATGACATTTATAAAAAATGTTCTTGCCTATTTTGACTGTAATAGTTCCTGTCGTAACTCCCATTGTATATTCTTCATTTTTCAAAAACTCTTTTCCTACATCCTGAAAGAAGGCTCCCTACCGCTTTCTAAAGTTTCAAATCGCTCCTTACCGTTCCGTCCAATATCCTGTCCTAAGTCCTCGAGAATATTGTCCAGAAGCAACTGTCTCGTTATTTAATTGTCCTCTAATGGCCTGCTGAGTCTTTACCAATCTGGTTTTAGAGCGTGCCATAGTACTGTAACGACTCTTGTTAAAATTACTGACGACTTAAGACTGGCTATGGTGAATAAATCTCTGACTGTATTGGTTTTACTGAATTTCAGCAAAACCAATACAGTTGTCAACTCAGTTGACTTTGACATAATCCTTTTGGGAATCCTTTCCTCCCTTAATGTGTCTGCTCCGGTAATTGAGTGGTTGGAATCTTATCTTCGGGGCCGCTCCCAGTCTGTTCAATCCTCATCGGATTGAACAGACTCATCTGAATGGTGTGACTTGACTGCAGGCGTTCCTCAGGGTGGCATACTCTCTCCTATTCCCTTCTCATTTTTTATAAATGCTATCACTAAGGTCCTAATTTCTAACTATTATCTCTATGCAGACGACTTGCAGTTATATTGTCATTTTTAAGTAGGTGAACTCGTTGAGGCTGTGGCTGTCATCAATGATGACCTTAATTAATATTAGAGCCCAACTAAATCGCAAGCGCTCATTGTTGGTGGTAGGTACATGCTCAACCTATTGTCTCTCCCGCTGGTAGAGTATGATTCAGAGCCCATAAATTACTCCAAAAACGAAAAAAAACTAGGCGTTCACATGGACACTAACCTCTCTTGGACGGTTCATATTGCTGATGTGAGTAAGAGGGTCTTTTACTATTTTCAGTCCTTTGAACGACTCCAAAAATTCTTACCATTACACACTAAGTTTACTCTTGCACAATCCCTTCTTCTACCGATCATAGACTAAGCGTATGTCTTTTTTTAGATGCAACCTTAATAAAATCGTGCGACTGCAGAACTTGTGCATCCGCTTCATTTTGGCCTCCGCAAATACGACCATGTGTCGGAACAGATTGAAGTGACTGTTGATTCGACGTCGTCGAGATACCCATATCCGATCCCTTTTCTATACAATCCTGCACAATCCTAATTCTCCTCATTACCTTCGTGAACGCTTTGAGTCCCTTGTCCCGAGAGGTAAACCCTGTTGCACTGCCACTTCTCTTCTCCTTCGGCCTCCACGACACACTTTCGCTATGATGGCTCTCTCTACTGCAGTGCGTCCCTGGAACTCTATCCCACACTCCCAACGCGACAGCCCTTCTCTGGAGGTCTTCAAGAGGAAGATTAAAGATCATTTCCTTGCGTAATGACATAATATTAGTATGTATATAAAAATACGTACTTATGTAAGTATATTTCATTTAATTCGTCTTATGTTATTTTAAAATTGTACACTGGATCCTGCCCTCTGTAATGTTTTCTTTCTCTGTCACCCTAGGGTTTGCTGTAAGAGAACTCAACATTGAGTTAAGCTCGCCTTTGAACATGTACTTTATTATCACACTGTATGTAATGTTGTTTTTGGTGTACAATAACCGACTTCCAACGCAAAACACAAAAAAAAGGGAAATATAACTTTCTTTAAAGGTTAGTTAAAAATGCTGTACAGTGTAAGACCGTACAAATTTGACACCATTGTTTCAGCAATGTACTTGCTACGCGTGGTCTATACTTTAGTACACCAATAACATTCAAATCGCGTGCACTCATTATCATTCAATTAATAATTAATCAATCAAATCTATTATTACGTATTATTATGTCCGGCATGATATTTTGGTGGATAAACTGGAGGCATACGGTATTAGAGGCAATGTTCAAAAACTAATAAAATCATATAATAGAACGTAGGTTACGGAGATAACGTCAATAAATGTAAACACTAAGCGTGAAGAAGTGTTTCACTCGCATGAACGAGTAGTCAAGTATGGAGTCCCCCAGGGAAGTGTATTGGGCCCTCCTTTATTCATAATTTATATAAACGACCTACCTAAGTATGTAGATCATCCAGTAACGCTCTTTGCTGATGACAGCACCATCACAATTCAATGTAATACTAAAGATAGCTATAATAATGACATTAATAATTCTCTTACATCAATAGTAAATTGGCTTAATAATAATAATCTGAAAATTAATCTTAATAAAACTAACGTAATTCATTTTAGTCAACGCGCATCAGCTATGGCTGATCTTGTGGTCCAATATAATAATAAAATTGTTACAGAAGTTGACACTACTAAATTCCTTGGGGTAATGATTGACAAAAGACTGAACTGGAAAGAACACATTGAACAACTAAGCAAAAAAAATTGTAATTCTACGTATGCTCTATTCAAATTAGTTCCGGTGCTTAACATTGACTCACTGCTCACAGCTTACCTTAGCTTGTTTCTTCACATTTAAGATGGGATATGGGATCATCTTTTGGGGTAATTCAACAGACAAAGATATACCTTTCAAAGCCCAAAAACGGTGCATTAGGACTATGTTTAGATTGGACTCAACTGAAAGTTGTAAGCCTTACTTTAAAAAATATAAAATATTGACTCTGCCATGTCTTTATATATTAGAAATTGTCATGTTTGTTAAATCTAATCGACACGTCAATCAGAAGTAGTTAATCGTAACAGACGTGACGATACAATTCTCTGTTTACATAGATCGAAAACCGCATTGATGCACGAAAGTGTTTTCTGCATGGCTAGGAGCCAATATACAACAAACATCCAAAAAGTTGGAAGGAAGAGAATGCCTGTATATTAAAAAAGAAATAAAAAGTTCCATCTTGAAGGGAAAGCATACTATAGTATAATAGAGTTCCTTAACGATAAAATTTAATACCATATAAGTACCTACCTAGCAAAGTTATCGATGCATCTTTGGCCTATTTAGCAGTGTAGTGTAGTGAACTGAACTGATAAGTACCGTTACATGTTGCAGTTTACTTTCATCTTTTTATTATTAAACATGATTATTTTATTTTTAGAGGCATATATTTGTCATTTTTTCGAAGTGACATTCAAATGCACAATTATTATAATCGTATGTTGTATTGTAGGACATTTTTAATTCCATTGACATTTAAATGTGACATTCTAAAGTGATGATTTTGTTATTATTCTGCTAATTTATTATTCTGATATCTTGACAAATGTTTTTTTGTAATTTTTAATGTGACTTTCTAGAATGATTATTTTAATATGATTTATTAATTTGACATATTTATATATATACGTATATATATATTTTTTTTTTTTTTAACTAACATTCTGGAATGGTAATTTAGACATGCATTATTTTATTGACATTTACGCATATTTTATTATTATTGCATTTGATAATCTAGAATAATTATTTTGAACTGTATTATATATCAATATTTGCATGCCCAAGGCAAAGGTTATTTTGATTTGAATTGTAAGATTTGAATTTGTTCTTAATTATGTTATTAATATTTGCATGCCATTATTTAAGGCAAACATGACGCTCTGTCCCTTTTTTTTAACATCTTTTTCAAATTGCCAATTTGTTGTGTGTACTGTACTCATGTTTGAGCAAATAAAGATTGAATTTGAATTATCTATTCTTGCGTATATTTTTATTTATTTTATTATTTTTAGGCTCGCGTTTGACCACTATCTCACCTGATGGTAAGCTATGATGTGGACGATGGGACAATGTCGTTTGCGTATCACTCAAACTATATTATCATCAATAAAAGGTGTAAAGACTCTACAGATGCTTTTTCTCCAAGTTTCTAATTATTACCAATATTTTTGTGTTTACACAATTTTACACACATTTAATACACATTAAGATGTGTATTCAATGTGCGTGAAATTGTGTTTTGCTATGACTCTCGTCCTCTTATTATTATTATTTAACTTTGTACACACTTTATATTTACATTTTTAAATATTTCTTTGTAAAAAACAAATCATAAAAAAAAACATTTAAAATATAAGAAAAATGGTTGTCCACCGGTGTTGGGAGCAGGGTCCAAGCTACCGGTGGTCCTCCAGAGACAGGAACCTCCTCACATTGCGAGCCGTATCGAGGAGTACTGCTTTCTGTATCAGGCCCTTGATCCAACTGAATGAACTGGATGAACAATGAACTTCCCGGCGAGAGCAGAGCACATCCCGCCACCGATGGCTTTGCCCACGGCCGCAGAGTCTACAGAGGAGGACGCCATCAGGGTCCCAGAGGTGACACAGGCAGAGATGGGGGTGACTCCCTACCTCCGCCGCATCGTCGGGGCTTATTTGGCGGAGAGGTGTGTCACCTACGTGGGACGTGATGGCGTCGAAAACCAGCACCGCATGTCGTGCGGTGTTCCACAGGGCTCGGTCTTGGGCCCGCCCCTGTGGAACATCGGGTACGACTGGGTGCTGAGGGACGAAATCCAACCGGGCGTAGACTTGACGTGTTACGCGGACGATACGATGGTCACCGCCCGGGGGAGTTCGTACAGGGAGGCAGCGTTGCTGGCGACGGCTGCGGTCTCACAGGTGGTGAGCCGCATACGGCGCCTTGGCCTGGAGGTGGCCCTTAACAAGTCGGAGGCCATGGTCTTTCATGGCCCCCGGCGGGCGCCACCACCCGATGCCCACATCGTCGTCGGGGGGGCTCGAATCGCTGTCGAGTCAACCATGAAGTACCTGGGATTGGTGCTCGACAGCCGTTGGGATTTCGGCCCCCACTTCCGGCGGTTGGCGCCCAAGTTGTTAGACGCGGCTGGGGCGCTGTCAACGCTGCTTCCCAATCTGGGGGGCCCGAGCGCCACCTGTAGGCGGCTCTACGTGGGGATCGTGCGATCGATGGCCCTGTTTGGGGCCCCAATCTGGGCGGCTGACCTGACGGCCGGTAGCATCGCTGTTCTGCGGAAGCCGCAGAGAGCGATGGCCGTCAGAGTCATCAGGGGGTATCGCATGATCTCCTACGAGGTGGCTTGTGCACTGGCCGGATCCCCGCCTCGGGACCTGGAGGCGAAGGTACTCACGTCACTGTATCGGTGGCGCGAGGAAGCGCGGGTGCGGGGCGAAGGGCTGATGCAGTGACATATGGAGTTGCGTCAGTCTCAGCTCCGCGAGGTCCTGGGGGCGGAATGGCGGGACAGGCTTTCACGCCCTACCGCCGGCCTCATTACCATCGAGGCGGTCCGGCCAGTGCTCGAGCGCTGGCTCGGGAGGAGGCACGGCTCCCTGTCGTTTCGGGTGACGCAGGTGCTCTCGGGGCATGGTAGCTTCGGGAAGTACCTGTGTCGCATAAACAGGGAGCCGGACGCCCGTTGTCACCACTGCGTCGACAGCCGGGAGGACACGGCGCGGCATACGCTGGCAGAGTGTGCCGCTTGGGAGGAGCCACGCCGTGCCCTCATCTCTGAAGTAGGCAGTGTCCTGTCGCTGCCGGCTGTAGTCGAGTCTATGGTCGGCAGCGAGGAGTCCTGGGATGCGGTGGTATCCTTCTGCGAAACAGTCATCTCGCAGAAGGAGGCTGCGGAGAGGGAGAGGGAGCTTTCATCCGCTAACCCGATCCGCAGCAGACGCGCCGGGCGTCAGCGGAGGGCGGACAACGCCCTCTTCCAGCCCCCCTAAATGGGTCCAGGGGCGACGGACTCGGGGACGTGCGTCGCCCCCCCACATATCAGGCGCGTAGTGTTCCACGCGCAGCCCACTTAGACGTCGCGGGGGGAGTCCAACACCTCACTCCCCCCCCCAACCCAAGGTCGTGGCCCACAGTGGCGGGCCGGCACTAGCCGCGGTAGTATCATTGTTCCCGCGATCCCCGGTTTAGGTGTGAGACGGAACACCGGGGTGGTTTTTAGTCAGTAAGAGTCTATCAGACCCCTCCGTTCCCCCCATGGCGGAGGACATCCAATGGGGATTTTCCACCCCGGAACAAAAAAAAAAGTAAGGTGCTTGTAGGGATCTTGACCGTACTTCCGAGATTGTCCTGATAGTCATGGTATACCTCTCCACTCCTCAAGCACCTCCGGATATGTTGCCTCCTTGGCGCTACTTCACTAAAGTGCTACTTCCAACCATCCATCCTCAGCAACATTCGTGGTAATAATAAGCAGTAGGTAGTACCTAGGATAGCGAACATGTTTCCCTGACCGCAAGACACATAAGTAATGTAATGTAATGGATAACTTTTTAACCGACTTACCAAAAAGGAGGAGGTTTTATGATCGGTTGTTTGTTTCTTTTTTTTTATATGTTCACCGGTTTCTCTGTCTATTGAGGACCGATTTTGTAAATTTGAAAGTGTATGTTCCCGAATTGTTCCTTTTTAAATTTGGTAATGATCTGATGAAGAAGTTCGGAGATATACAACAGAACTCTTCTAATTCTTATTTTGTAAAATTTGCTTTATATGTGATACCTATGTTTTTTGTATTTTTGCATGTTGACATAATTATTGTATGCCTACTAGGCAGGACATAATGGAACTGTAATTATCTAACATCTGTCTGTATAACCTATGCCCACAATAAAAAGATTTGATTTGATTTGAACGGCCCATCTCTGGGGATTGCAGCAATCGCATATCTATTTATGAACCGACTTTTTGTTTACACCATTTCATAACATTAATTGAGTGAGTGCACTTGTCATTACTTCATAATGATGATTCATCCTGGAATCATCATTATGAATTATACACACAACAGAAGAATAAATAAAAATCACGCCAGTACACTATAAAGGAGTACGCAAATGTGTACAGTTCACCCTGAAACACTCCCATTCCACCAATAATGTAAAAGTTTCATATTATTTGGGTAATCTATTCTGGAATCACTTTGGGCATTATAAGTACCTTACTGTAGGTCTTACCCATTATGTACCACCACTAAAAAGTTAAAAATAAAAAACATTTTTACATAAGTTAGAAGTCAGTGTCAATGTGCCTTGCCTGGTCCAGACCAGGGTCGGCACACTGTGTCATTTTTTTTTCTTGCTTTCATTCTGATTAAGTCTAAAATGTGTAATGCGGTTCCTTAGGAATACCAAACTCCTACTCAGTAGCAATATTTAATACTGAGCCATCATTTAAATGAGTTTCCTGATAGGGGTAAATAACGTTATTATTAATATTTTATACTGATGATGATTTTTCCTAACTTTTTATGGCAATGCCTTGAATTTTGGGAGCAAGTGTATACCTTTTTACCCGACTGCCGAAGGAGGGTAATGTGTTTATCAGTCTATGTATGTATGTATGTATGTATGTATGTATGTATGTAAGTATGTAAGTATGTATGTATGTATGTATGTTTGTTCCTATGTGGCGTTCCAGAGACCAAACGCGTTGGCCGATTTTGATGATTCGTACGTCAATCGATGCGTCTTAACCCTGCGAGTGTCATAGGCTACATTAAAATTGGATAATACAAAAATGGCGGATTTTGGGTGCCATATTGTGGGGGCCCAATTTTTTTTTTTCTTCGTAACCCATCGTGTGGGGTATCAAAATAAAGAGTTTTAAGAGGTGATTTCAAAAATATATAACACTTATATGTTTAAATGTATCTAATTCGAAAAAACTAACTAAAAAGTTATAAATAAAAAAACTTAATTAAAAAAATCAAAAAACCCGACTGCTTCAAAAGCGAACTAAAAAGTCGTAAACAAGGAAAAAATCATGCTGTGCAGGCGGAGGATACACCAGATTTTGGTCAGCCAGCCGGCGAATATGTATCCTCCGACTGCACAGCATGATTTTTTCCTTGTTTACGACTTTTTAGTTCGCTTTTGAAGCAGTCGGGTTTTTTGATTTTTTTAATTAAGTTTTTACAGTTAGTATAATGCGATACAAAGTATACTTTGATTGTTGTTAAAACTGCCATCTATCAGTTCAAGGGGGTACTAGTTCGTAGCAACAACACCGTAGCTGGTTGACAGCGCACACTCGCCACGTGCGTCGTAAGCACCGCCACGACGCGCTACAATAGTTCATACATTTTAGTATAGGTGGCGATGGGTTGGTGAACGCGCGTTTTTGTCCTCGCATCATCTGATCGCAAGGTTATATAATGAGGTGGCAATTTAGCCAGACAGGTACGACATTTTATAAGTGGACACCACTGGTGAATAATCAGTTATCGCATCAAAGACATAACATGTAAAAAACACAAGACTTGCGGCGCAGTTCGTCTACAGTATAAAGTACTAGCTGACCCAGCAAACTTTGTTTTGCCATAAAAACACCAAACATTTATCTACCCTACCTTACACTACCTACCCTACCCTACACTTAGGGTAGTGTAGGGGACCCGACCCCACCCTACCCTACACTACCCTACCCTAAGTTTCAATTTATTTATTTTTTCTTCACATAAACCATCTGCTAAATAGTCCGAATAAAGCCTAAAAATTTGGTTTGGATAGGTGAGCCTGTTCTTGAGTTATAAAATAACAACGAAAAGTGGCATTGATTTTTAGGGTTCCGTACCCAAAGGGTAAAAACGGGACCCTATTACTGAGACTCCGCGGTCCGTCCGTCTGTCTGTCACCAGGCTGTATCTCATGAACCGTGATAGCTAGACAGTTGAAATGTTCACAGGTGATGTATATCTGTTGCCGCTACAACAACAAACACTAAAAACAAAATAAAATAAATATTTAAGGGAGGCTTCCATACAACAAACGTCATTTTTTTGCCGTTTTTAACGAAAATAGTACGGAACCCTTCGTGCGCGAGTCCGACTCGCACTTGGCCGGTTTTTATTTATATAGATAGACAGATTGAGATCGAATTACTTTTACATAAGGGGTCGACATTATTGTGTTCTTCTAATGTAAAACCAAGTCGGTTAATGTGTTTGTTTGTTTTGTAACGTGGTTTGTAACCTAATTATTAAGGTACCTTCTGAATAAATTACCCAAAATGGTTTTACATTAGATCTTACCAATTATTGCGATGGAAGAACTGCGCCGCGAGTCTTGTGTTTTTGACATCGTATGTTTTTGATGGGATCTCATTTCTTTATGGGTACTCTTTCCGGTGCGTCAGCTACGTTCCATTATACATTAGGTAGGTACCTACACTAGGTACCTATTATATTTGTCTGCTATCTCATCACTTGTCTTCTAGGTATTGTGCTGACTCATAAATATGGTATAGGTATTTATTTATTTATATAAGCTTTATTGTACACCAAGATAAAAAAAATATACAAAAAGCGACATTAAAATTAAAACAAACATACAACAGGCGGCCTTATCGCGTTCTGCGATCGAGATAGAGATAGTGGATAGAGATAGCCTGGACACGATATGGGGTTGCACTTGGTGCAAGTTTCAAATCATATTATTACTATAACTAAGTACAATTAGGTACTAAAAACAAACTACTAAAATAGATGCATAAATACATACATACAACTAAATATACAAACAAGAAAACAAAACAGCATAAACAAGGACAGGATCACAGAGACAGGCAATGTTCCTTTATAAGTTTTTTAAAGACAGGCAACGACTGAGCACGTTTTATTGGGTCAGGCAATGCATTCCACAAACGAGAATCCTGGACAATGAATGATTTATCAAAAAAAAATGTGTAATTTATATATATATATATATATATATTTTGTATGCATTTTATGTCGCAAGTTTTCTGATGACCTAAGATATTTCGTGTGGGAATCGCAGATAAACTGAAAACGATCCTTGATTCGTTGATGTAAAGAGGGGTGGAAGGAGTAAAGAGCACATTTAAAAAAAAAACAGAAAGAATATGAGCATATGAGGTATATTAAAGATGACACCGCCTATGACTAACTGTACGTACCTAGTTCCTGTATTCACTATTTACTTACCTATCGAATTAAGCAGTGTAGGTGACGAAAGTTTTATGAATTGTAAAAGTAATTTTGTAATACCTTAAATTGGATAACTATTTATATGGGATTACAAAGTTACCTATGCAGTTTGCATATTTAGAAAAAGGGACGGAGATTGCGGGATGTTTTAGTTCTTCCTTGCTTTAAACACAAATTTTGTTCAAAATTTGAAGCTTGTGAGTCTACTAAAAGTACTTTAGAGTTTTAATGACCGGTGAGTGTACTTTACTGCGAATCCTTCAAAACCGCTCCGGCATGAATTTCTACAGACAACTTTAAGGGTGGTATTTAATACTTTAACTGTAATTCCCCTTTTTTCAATCAAAATATTCGAAATTACTACCAAAAATACTGAATTGCACACTAAATTTGCTCATCAAATAAATGAATTATACTATACTGCTAGATCTTTAAAGCTTAACTGTTTTACTGAATAACTATCTGTTAACTAAAAGTAAATCTAATAATTCTTCGAGTGCAACAAAATATTAAAATATTATCAACAAAATATAAGTTTTAAGGGAGGGGGGGAAACGAAACAAAGTCGACGGAGCCCCGCTGCGCAGGGCTCCTATTTCTGTCTGCAGGGTCTAAAGTAACCTAACATGAAGGAGATGACGGGAGCTGAGTTCGCTCGCTTTGCTCGCTCACTTCAGCTCCCGTCATCTCCTTCGAACCTAACCTATCCGTGTCGGGGTGCCCTAAGCTCCCGAGCTCGCTTCGCTCGCTCTTGGACTAATTCACATTTATTTTATATTTAATTGAATAATTTGTGTGCAAATCAGTATTTTTGTTTTACGGTGAGTAATATTGTTTTGCAGTAGGTTATTAGTGGAGATATTTTGTTTGCTTAAATTTCTAAATAGAGGTGCAGTTAAAAATTCCCCTTAAACTAACGTGCAAATATTTATTACTTAAACCATATAAAGAAGCCACTTGATGACTTTTCATTAAAAAGCCCTAAGAAACTTGGCTCTGGACACATTTTGCTGCCGCGGCCACCGCGGCTTCCGCTAAGGAGTAACTACCTGTAACTTTATATCGAACTTTATCATTTATTTCAGTCTGATCTGATAGGAGTACTATGTTAAGGTACCTACGGCCAGAACAATATTTAAGTTTTCAAAATGGAGAATGCCTAGATACCTACATAGGTATCATTCTTAATTATTTACGTAATGTAGCAACTCAACTCAGAAAACTTTTCTGTTAATTTAGCTGATATGAAAGTCCCACTGTTCACCAACCTTTGTTGCTAGCAACTAGCTAGCTAGCAAGCGATTGGACAGACAGACAGCTTTCCTTCATTTTGTTGTTTTACTTTGCTTGGATCACGCGATTGCACCACGCTAAAGCTCTACCACATGCAACTGTGCAGCTACTAACGAACAGTGCCTTTTTTGTTAACATAGCAAGTCGAGGTTAATGTGCCTGCTGGATGTATGACGTCACCGAGGCGCCGAGCACCACACGCCACCCGCCCATCCCGATGTGTTGATGATCAGTCAAGGTCAGTCACCATGGCGACGAAGGAAC